>CM059213.1:37640483-37697983 GCA_030347435.1 Clarias fuscus
GTTGTGTTTGTCACTCTGGAGCTCTTTGTTTACACATTTGCACGTGCACGTTGTTGTCTATTGTTGTCCCTTTTTTGTATAACAATGTATAGTTTTAGGTTGACTTACAAATAAAAATGTAAATCTGTCATAGCTGAGCCAGTCAGCTAATTCGATCTCTTAGTCAGCGAGCTGCATCCGGTAGAGTTGTGTTGTTAATTTATGTCGTCTGCATGTATGTAGCACCCTGGTCCTGGAGGAACCTTGTTTCGTTTCACTGTGTACTGAACTGTATACGGTTGGAATGACTTGACTTGACTTGACTTGAACGCCAGCGTTACAGGTTACATGCGTTCTCCCTTAGACCAGACAAATTACCCAGAATGCTTAGTGAAGTTTACTGACTCAGCCGGACTTTCTGTCATCTATAAGCTTCAGCTAAAGTTCATCCTGTATGAGATCGCCATCGTGATATTCCCACAGTACACTTCAGTATAATCCCGCCCCATTCACATAAGCCCCGCCCCAAACTTAGATCAATAAGAGTAGACTTGCAGCAGGAAGTGAGTTTTACATTCAAGTTTACATTTGAAAAAAAAAAAAAAGAATTGATGTTCTATAAAGATTTCAGTGTTGAATTTATGTAAAAGACTTTCAGCTACTGTTTTTTTTTTTAAACATTTCCCAGCTGAGTAAAGAAACGTCAGATATTGTAGAATTGTAAGAATTATTGGCGTAACTTCTTAAGTATGCCTTGTTCATTTCTTCTCCTCGTCTTTAGTCGACTTCCCTCTCTCACTGCGGCTCCACAGGCCGTTTTCTGATGAACTTTCGCGTCCTGAATCTCGCAACACTGAAGTCCTCAGACAGGAAGTGGAGGAGAACGTGAGTCACCTGACCAGCAGCACATTCATGTTCACAAATCCTCCTCAGATCTCAAAACACCTTCAGCTCAGTAACAGAAATATTAGTTTTTGTTTTCATTAATGCTGTAATGTTTTAATGAGTTTAATGGCCTCTGTGTGTTTTTTTTTCAGCTTAATAACGTTTTCAGACAAATTCCCGGCACTCACTCGGTGCAGAAAACCAGATTCAGGTGAGATCTCCAAGCAGAGCGTCTTAAGGTGGTCTTAAAGTTGAAAAAGATGAAATTATGCGAAAGTGTGTAAAAAGAAAAAAATGTTAAAAATAAAGGAAATGGAGTGAAAATGTTGAGCGCAGTTAGTGTTACTGCTTCATAAAGTACCAGCGCCAATCAGCGCCGATCAGGATCCGGTATGCAAATGATGCTCTGGCAGTCTTGTTCTTCTGTGGATCGTTTTGAAACGTATTGTAAGAGTTTTTCTTTTCCACAGGATTCAGAGAAATGCAGGAAAGAGGTAGGGTTATAAATCTGAAGTCTTGTAACATTTATTTATTGTGAATATCCTGCGCTACACTCAGCCCTGTTTGCACTTCTCTAGGCAGAACAACACGATCGTGGATACGGTTCTCTCGGCTCCTCGCTCCAGCTACCGCGAGATTGCTAACCTGACCGATAAACAGGTGCAGGCTGGGAACTTCAGCAACATGAGAGTAGTTCCTGGATACTACACCGTGGCCACGGACAGAGGTCAGGCGCTAAAGAGGGAACGACGTCAGGGGTGAGAACGCATGAAGTCTAAATTCCGGTTAAAAATGTGAACGTGTTGTGCGTTTGCATCTCAGAGGCGACGGGGGCGGTGGAGCTGCAGGAGGGCGTGGAGTCTGTGGACGTTCGGGTTCCACTCTTCATCAAAGACGAGGATGATGATAAGAAGCAGCTGCTGGTGGAGGCCATCGACGTTCCGGTGGGAATCGCCACCATTGGAAAACGCTACGTCAACATCACAGTGATTAAAGAACATGGTGAGACTCGCTGATCCGCTTCCTCTCGAACTCTTGAAAAGATCCTGCGATGGAATTTAGGTTTCTTTAACGGTCTCTTTGTTGATTTGTGCTTTTCTGTTAGATCTTAGTAATAGGAAAATGTTTTGGTCACTGATTTTAAATGTAGATTTGTTAAGTGTTTGTTTGCGTGTGTGTGTGTGTGTGTGTGTGTGTGTGTGCAGCTAAGAGTATTCTGACCTTCCTTCAGCCCTCATACACTTTCGCTCGGCAAGACGGTGTAGCTAACATCCCGATTAGCCGCGACATTATTGAGGACGGTCGCACTCAGGTTAACTACAGCACGCGTGACCTCACCGCCAAGGACAAGAAGGTACGGTCAAGGCTTAGGTTAATGTACATAAACCTGATGTGATTGTTGTGTAAACCAATAACCTTGTTATGTTTTTGTCTCTCAGGACTACATCTCAGTGGATGGAGATCTGACGTACCTGCCTGGAGAAACTCAGAAGAACGTTCCTGTGAAGCTGCTGGAGCTTGGTGAAGGAGACACCCTGTTGGAAAAACAGCCCAGACAGTTTGTGATGGATCTGAGCAACCCGCGTCAGGGCGCTAAGCTCGGCAAATACCCGCGAACCACCATCAACATCGCTGACAAGCCAGGTGAAGCCCAGACACATGACACAGTCTGGATCACTACAGGACAATATACCACATAATGAACATAATCGATATGAATAAATTAAATGCAGAAGATGTGATCATGTATAGATGTAAATCCAGATATGAAGCTGAAGTGGGAGAACATCGGCCAAGCTAGCGAGGAAACTAATTTAATGGTAGTTAAATAAAGTCCTAGCGGAACCGGTTATAGATATCATTGGGTTCGGTGAGGTTTCCTGTGAGGAGAAATGTGTTTAGCGACTGGTGAGGGGAGAAAAGTTGTTGTGGTATAAGAATGATAAAACACTTGGGGACCTGCTGTTCCAGGACAAGAATTAGTTGATAACAGTAACTTCAACCCGAGTTTTGTTTTCCCATCCTGTTTTGTTCTTTACGTATCTGAGTAATTAAACAATTAGGTGTGGTAGAAATATAGCAAGACTCAGAGACTAGTCCTGAGTGGTGGTATAGAGGTGCAGGTACAGTAGGTACAGATGTACGTCACAAGCATCAGAACTAACTGGAGCACATTCTTCTGTTCAAATTACATACATGAAGATTTTATTAGTTAAACAAAGCCCGAGGTTAGCGCAGGACCGTTCTCTGGATGTGCCTGGCTCCCCAGGCTGGTCTGACCATGTTAATACTAATCTGAAAATGATTTCCTGCCCCTGTGTGTTAGATCCCAGTGTGATCATGTTCAAGAACAGCACTCAGAACTTCAACATATCCGATGCGCTCTACACCGTCCCCGTGATTCGCACCCAGGGGCTGGAAAACCCTTCTACTGTTAACTGGCGCACCGTGAACTCCCCCCGCATCCACCAGTCCGGCCTGGTCAAGTTTTCCCCGGGAGAGGCCGAGAAGAACATCGTCATTGACCCTCGCACACAGCAGATTCCCTCTAAACCAGACAGTTTCCAGCTGGAGCTGTATGACCCGAGCACTAACAGTCTTGTCCGAGACAGGAAGACCACCTTGGTCAACATCACTGATCCCAGGGGTGAGAAAACCAAACAAAAAAAACCTGTCACTCAGTGACACAGACAATAGTGGAGTCCTGAGCTCCACCACACATGAACTCCAGCTCTGTGTTATTACAATTGACTGAAGGCAACCTGAACTCACCAATTGCTAGGAACTGCTAATGGGTTCTCCTTGATTTCTTTGTTTCCTGTAACAGGAGATAACTTCTCTAAAACGACAACTGTTCTAAATAAAGCCTCATCTCCTACTGGACGAATCGCTGCTCCAACTAACATTGAAGCTACGGCTACAGGGCCTAAAAAGATCCGCCTTAACTGGAACCCTCAGTCTGGAGCCAAAGGTTATAAGGTAAGACGCACATATTCACCAAACGTACAACATGTTGCATTTAGTAAGAGTTAAAGGTAAAGTGTTAACTTTAATACAGTATATAGATGACCTCCAAGCATGCATCCATGATTTTCTTTATTTGCAGGTCAAGTACTGGATCTACGGAGACCCTGAAGCAGACGGTCAGGTGGTGGACGTTAAAACCACTCATGCTGAACTGACGAATCTCTACCCATACTGCGATTATGAGATGCGTGTGTGTCCATACAATGCTCAGGGAGATGGCGACTACAGTGACATTGTGCAGTGCCAGACTCTCGAGGATGGTGCGTTACTCGGTCAAATAAACCGATGAACATCTGTTATCACTGGTTAGCACCGGGATCATGCTAACTGCTTACTGTTCACTTTTATTCTGTATACATTTCTGAGAACGTCACCCAAGTCTGATAGCAATCTGGTCCAAGTGAAATGCAGTTTTGAAATGCAGTAGAGTAAAAAGGTGAAATGTTCATGTGACTGTCCTAAAATCATTGTTCTAATTTTCCTTCCCTGCTTGCTGTCCTTTTTTGTGCAGTCCCAAGTGAACCAGGCCGTCTGGCTTTCAATGTCATTGGCCCAACTGTCACTCAGTTGAGTTGGGCAGAACCAGCAGAGCCCAACGGTGTGATCACGGCATATGAGGTTGTCTACACACCCATCAATGAGGACAGCAGTAAGTGGCAAGATTCATATAGTCTTCATGTAAAAAAAAAACAATCAACCACTAAGATATTCTTCTGCACTGTATACACCTGTGTCTCAGATTCTGACTTTATTTAACCTAGAACCCATTGGACCTGATAAGAAGGTGAAGATTGACAACCCCAAGAAGCGCATGCTGCTTATTGAGAACCTGCAGCCCTCACAGACTTACTGCTACAAAGTACGAGCTAGCAACAAGGTGGGATGGGGACCGTACAGAGATGCCACCATCAATCTGGCAACCCAACCTCACAGACCCATGTCCAGTAAGTCTCTTAGGAGAACCGTGTGATTTGCATGTTTACCATAAACCCCTGGTGTCGTCTGGACCTTACTGTGTTTATATACTAGCTCGTCTGAATAATTCTCTCGATGTGTCTGGTTTTCACCCATCAGTTCCCATTATTCCTGACATTCCCATTGTGGATGCAGAGGCAGGAGATGAATATGACAGCTTTCTCATGTACAGTAATGAAGTTCTTCGTTCTCCCACTGCCAGCACCAGACCCAGTGTGTCCGAGTTCTCTGAAGGTGAGCGAACCCCCTGCTGGCTGGATGCTTTCATGCTCTTGCTGGTATTCAATCATTGTTAGCATCCCTGTGTTTACTGTCCACATCAAATATTTAAATATTGGATTTCATACTTTTTACACAAGGGTAACACTGATTGAATAAGGACCCTCTGCTCCATTACTGCACCGCCGCCGAATCATTTTAAATGTGCTCTTTACCCGTCTTCACCATCACCACGCTCTGTTGAACCTTCTGCTGCAGGATGATGTGCTAGCATCATCATCACCAGTAGAATCTACTTAGTCAATTTCCAAATCCTAGATATTCTATCATCGTATACATCTTGAAAATATTTAATGTTTTGATTCGATTTTTTTTTGTACTTGATTCTTATTAACTGCGTTTGTTCCGTTGCAAGAGTATCTGGGTTGATTTTAAGTCCATGAGGTTTTGGGCTCTGCATCTAAATCAGTTATACCTACTTGGCATCAATCTCTTATTACAAGCCTCCTCTCCTTCTCTCTCAATTGCTTTGCTTGAGTATAGTCACTAACCATAGCTAGCCTACCTACCTGTCCTCCATGCTCTGCTTGCTTCCCCCCACATGAACACTGAAGGCAAGCGGTGGAAGCACGTTAAGCTAGTGGGATCAGACCTGGATCTGCGTACGGTGTCCTGGAAGCTTCCTGCTGATGTCATCCCCACCCGAAGCGCAAGCCCTTCAGGACGTGATGACCTGCTCGCCCCTGCTCATTCCCAGACCCCTCATCCAAGTGGCTATTTCCAGAACCCTCTACATGGTGGCTGTTTTGAGAGCTCTGTGCAAGGTGGCCATTCCCAGAACCTTCCACAAGGTGAAGATCTCAACATGTCCCCTGCTAGACCGCATGCCAGCATAGCCCTACCCCTGCCGCCAGTCTGCTGCCATGCTATTCAGTCTATGTGAAACCTCTTCTGGATTGCTAGCTTGTCTCACAATGCTGCTGCCATGCTTTGGGTCGGTGTGAAGCAGAAAACTCTAGGTTGAACTACCTTCTGCAACACATAGCTGGTGAGCAATTGAGAATGCAGATGATGACTGTAATGGCTTACACCTGAAAGAATCTGCTAAAACTGTCACTAGTCATACAAACCCTGCTCCTGCTGCAGTTTTCCTCTGAGAAAGAAGGTTCTTCCAATCTACAGCACTATGGAAACTGTCTCTTCCACATGACAGAGAGAACAGTCAGAGATTTCTGGCCAACTGTTTTGAAGTCTGATCACTACCCAGTAATAGCTGGATATTTATCCTACTTTCCTAAGACTAATCCTAGTTTGTTCTCCTATCTGTTTCTACAGACCAGGCCATAAATGGGAAGTGGGATCAAGGGTTCTTGTTCCCAGGTGGAAGTGGCTCCTTGTCACGCAACATCAGCACGTCTTCAACCAGCTACAGCCTCTCGCCTCGCCCCGGTGGTGCCAACCAATCAGTGGAGACCACTATGGCTTACATAACCAGCAAAGGTCTGACCATGTCCATGCTTTTTATTATCGATTTATACATCCGTATATCTATCTTCATAAATTAGTTAGTCTGATTTTAAGCAGCCAAAGTTTGTAAGATTAGGATGGGGAATTTCTGGGGGGGGGGGGGGGGGTGTCACATTTCACAAGAAAGATAATTCAGTAAGAGTTCTTAGCCCTAGCAAATTAACGTAACAGAGAGTAATTGCTTGATGATGTAACTGCCTTTCAGGAGGATCCATGCCTCGCCGGCACGACATCCAGATGGAGGACGTGATCTTGAGAAAACGCTCCGAAAACAGAACGTACTATGATAACGATGGTGTGAGAGACTCAATCGTGATGAGCGACTTGACTGGAGGCTTCTCTGACATTCTGAGTAAGTAGTTAGTCTAAGTGTGTGCTTGTTTGTGGATCCATGCTTCAGCTCAAAGGCATTGTTTCGTTTTTTAGTAATGCCTGCCAATTATTACAGCTTTTGGCAGGAATCTCTGGTTACCTCTCGCTCAAACTCTCACTGACTCCTGCTGTAACATTCGCTCTGCTCTGCCATGTCTCTCCTCCATGCACTGCCCTGCCTGTCTGTCACTGTCCTACCCCATCCTGCTGTGCACTTCCCTGCCATGGCCTCTGGTGGCGCACTTTCAGGCGGTTCTAGCTTCAGCCAGACTACACCTACCGGTTACAGCCTGAACTCCCGCGTTCACAATCGCTCAGACGACATCAGTGAAGCTCTGCAGAACCTGGACAGGGTTCTCCAGGGTGAGTCGATATGCAAACAACCAATCCAAACTGAGGAGTCCAAACCTAGCCGCAGAACCTCCTCTTTGGATTGGTTGATAAATGCAATCCCAGGAGCCATAAGAACCCAGTGCTCTGTAATATTTGCAGTTTTCAGACCTGGAATAGCTGGATTAGCTCTGGAGTTCTTTGAGGTGTTTTTATTTTTATTTTTTTATAATTCAGTAATTCTGTGCAGTGGCTAACAAACATAAACCAGATGTTACCATAGAAAATGTTCTAGTTGAGCAGGTGCCTTGCTTAGTCATTTCAAGCTTCTAGCATGCTGTTGCTACACACAGCCATGAAGTGAAATGTTTATTAAAGGTTGTGTGTTGCCCCCAGATACCCGGCTGCCACGTGGGGTCCCCGAAACCCCAAGCAGGCTGGTGTTTTCAGCTCTGGGCCCCACAGCACTGAAGGTCAGCTGGCAGGAACCCCACTGCGAAAAGCCAATATTAGGATACTGTGTTCTCTACCAGCTTCTCAGTGGAGGTCAGCAACAATGTTGAGTCTAAAATGAAAGTAAAACTGCAAACTTTGACAAGGTTTTTTTTGCATAATGCTATATATGTGTTGTAATTTTCTCCCTGTAGGTGAAATGAAGCGCATGGACATCAGTAACCCTGCACAGAACTCTGTAGTGGTTCAGGACCTTCTGCCCAACCAGTCCTACCTGTTCAAGGTGAAAGCTCAGAGTCAGGAAGGTTGGGGTCCTGAGAGAGAGGGAGTCATCACTATCGAGTCTGCTGTCGACCCCAAGAGCCCCCTCAGCCCCGTTCCAGGTTAAAAAGACTGCACATGTGTCGCTCAACAACAACAACAAACAAATTCATCCATATTGCAGACTTTCTGACCTGCTGGTGTTTTCAGGCTCTTCGTTCACTCTGAGCACGCCCAGCGCTCCGGGTCCACTGGTGTTCACCGCTTTAAGTCCAGAGACTCTCCAGCTCAGCTGGGATAAACCGCGAAAACCCAACGGCGAGATCCTGGGCTACGTGGTGACGTGTGAACAGCTGCATGGGGGAGGTCAGGGTCTCACCTCACTACACTTTCCCTCTGTGCAACATTCCTTTGCGAAATAATCTGAGATTGCATTTAGGTGTCAGGTCACTACGAGTTCACCCTCATAAGAATGATTATAAATATACTTCAGTAGTTTTAGCAAAACAATTGTGAAGAGTCTCTCATTTCTGCTAAGGCAGGTGAAGTCATATTGGAAAACTATTTTGGGGAAATGAGACCAGAAACTAGATATCGTCAGTTACCAGGATTTTTTGCTTTTTAATGTAACCAGTCGTAAGATGATATTTGACAGAGTCGTATCCTTTGTGCAGGAGACCAGCGCTCCTTCCAGCTCAGCGGGAACTCGGCCACGTCTCTGACCGTTTCCGATCTGAGCGAAAACGTGCCGTATAAATTTAAAGTTCAGGCTCAGACCACGCAGGGCTTCGGCCCCGAGAGAGAGGGCATCATCACCATCGAGTCTCAGGATGGTACGACACACACACACACACACACACACACACATATATATATATATATATATAGCACAACTTGTTATTGTGTAAGAGATATTATAAAATGTATCATGTAATACAGCTGTGTCTCCGTCTCTCTGAAGGCTCTGTGGGTCAGTACGGCAGTCAGTCTGTGATGAGGAGGGAGGTGTTTAATTTGCCACCGCAGAGCACGTCACAGACAACACACACCATGTTCACTGAACCCTTCATCACTCCAGGTGACCCGTCTCTCTCTCTCTCTGAGTGTCTGTCTCACTCTCTAGTTCTCTCTCTGTTTTTACCCATCAAGAAAACATTCTATGAGTAGAGAAGCGTCTTTAATATTATAACACAACTTTACTGCAACTTTTCAACACTTTAAAGGGAAACTTTTATTCCAAAATACACTTTTAAGTCATTTCTAGGAATTTAGATGGGTCCAAGATATGCTGTGTGTGTGTGTGTGCACAAACAACAAATATAAAAAATAAGAAACCCTGTGTTTTGTCCTTTTTGGCTTTAAACAAGCCAATTTCCCCTCTAATATGATCTCATAAAAGAAGAGCCCCTCCCCCACCCTGTTGCTCTGCTCTACTGTTCTCTGAGGGGGCGTGGCTCAGCCATAGCACATTTACATAGACACTAAAACAGCATGTTTGAAAGAACAGTGAAACAGGGAGGGTGAGGTCTGGTGTGATGAAATGCATTATCTGTGGGCCAGGGCATCACGCACGCGCGCGCGCGCACACACACACACACACACACACACACACACTGGAGGAGCCCCTAGACCGGTGTTATAGTAGCATATGGGAAGTTTAAATAAAGACTGAGAATTTAGCAGACTATATTTTAATTGTTGCTAATGTGTGTGTGTGTGTGTGTGTGTGTCTCCTCCCAGACGGTATGATGATGTCCAGCAGACAGGTCACTCAGCACACAGAGATAAGCGGCAGCGTCACGCGTCAGGTGGAGATGGTGCAGAGAGGCGTGACGTCCACCGTCACCAAGAAACAATATTACGAAGCCTGAACACAGAGATGATACGAATCTGGTGTGTTTAATAACATTACAGCTCACACAGTGTCCTGTTACACACACACATACAAACACACACACACCTTAATAGAGCATAACCGTGAGGACGACTGTAATACATTCACTCCACAGCCGTTAGCATGGAAGCTACAGAAGCTAACCCTGAACCGCGCACTCAGGTGCTGTGAGATCATTTTAACCCAACAGCACACGAAATAAAACTTTCAAAAGGCATTTTTAATAAACTAATCTTGTTAATAAATTACCAGGGGTTAAATATTAAGTCAAAATAAGTTATTAAATTATGTGGAATAAAATCTTTAAATAACAAGTAACTTCACACAGCACTTCAACGTTTTGTACAACTTTCACATCTGTGTTTCTGTAAACAGGTAAAATACACTGATCTGAGCTTTTTGCAGCAAACAAACAAACAAATCAGATACGTTTAAAGTCCAGAACTTTTATTGAATGTAAACCGAATGTTCCGTGCTTTACTGTACGCCTGCACTTAAACACAGTCTCAGTTATCCGGCCTCAGATGGTTGTTATTTTAGGGTTTTTTAAATGTTATTTTACTTTTTATGTTATGTATGAATATAATGAATTATAAGTAATACTTTTTAAGCCAACTTTGCCAACAAAAAGATTTCCTCAGAGAACAACTTTAGCAAAAAGAGGCCCATTTAATTATACGGCCCAATCAGAGACCTCAGTTTCATCACGTGACTATTTTCATTCAGGAGGAGAAAAGGCTGCTGTTCAACATTCTCCTAACAAAAAAGCACTTTTTAAAAATGCTAATTATTTCTACAAGTCAAATTATAAAATACAATGAAATTATAAAAAGAAAAACCTCTAATTAGTTACAAAGATACAAAGCTAACCAGAAAGCTCTAGCTAGTTAAACTTAGCTTGCTAGCCATTTTATTGTCATTTCACATCTGCATTTATTTCTCATTACATAAAAACATTTTAATATACTTTCAGTGTTAAATATGATTCCACATTTAATGTCTTTTTATATTTAACATTAGCTAGTTAGCCTGCTTCCTGTAGCCATAGACGCCTCTGCTTAATGTTTGATTTTATTCTCTTTTGTTTTAAACTAAAGATTGAGTTTGTATTATTATTTCTCTCAGAATATTATTGGAATTTTACTGTTTGCATGTTTTTTTTTTTTCGTTTTTTTTTTAACTTTCAATTTTCCTCATCGAATATACAGGTTGCAGAGTCTTTATTATATTAAACCATAATACACTGATTATTTTATTTTGCATGTTGTAAATATATTACTGAAATTTGGACTAAAAACAACCTGGACTTTTTAAAAATATTTTTACACAAAAATGAAGTTACACTGAGTAAACATGCTTCTGACACTTTTGGACATATAATGCTCTTCTTCCTGGGAATATTCTAGTATTATGCTGTACTTTTTAAAATAAATATTTTTTATATCAAATATCATAGGAGAAATGAACATTCTGTTGGTTTGGTCCGATTAAAAACAGCCCAAACAATTCAACATTTGGTTTCTGTTTCATTAATTAAACACGGCAGATTTACATTTAATAAAAAACAAAACTGCTGAATAAAGTCTCGGTCTGTTTATTAAAGATTTGGAAGTTGAAACTAGAGTGAGTTTAACCAAATACATATACTTACACACACACACACACACACACACACCGGCCCTGTGGAGCCATGCACTGAGGGACCAGAGACACCCAGGGTACGAGGGGAAGCCAAGGCCTAGGTGGTGTTAATGTTATGGCTGGTCAGTGTGTATTTACTGGACATCAGGACGCGTCCTCACTCACCTTTATATTTACTAAAGAGTAAGAAGCCAGAAACCCAACTGTGATGGAGTGTGTAGATGTTTTTTTCCTCCTGCTGATCTGCTCACACAAAGTCAGAGTCTGAGACCTAGTGTGTGTGTGTGTGTGTGTGTGTGTGTGTGTGTGTGGGCACATTAATGTTAATTTAACACTCTTTTTCGCTGTTACGCTGGAGATGTTATACGTGAGCTTTATTACATTCAAATGTAAAAATAAAATACATGATAATCGAATGTTAAATAAACAAGCACAAAGGTGTTTACCTTCTCAGGTCTTAATTTATGGAAACGACATTTAAACTGTTCAAATAATAATAATAAAAAGCATAAAAAGTGGCACATTTTCCTTCTTTTTCCCCCCGTTTCCTGCTCAATACAAGTTTCGTGACCTTAACGTCCCTGCTGTGCTTATATCAACACCCCCACCGCGCCCCCCATGTCCCAAACCACACTCCCTAACTACCCCTCAAAAACACCCTGTCTTTAACAGCCACAGTGCATCATGGGTATTCCGTATCTACATGATTTGGACAGTGATCATAAACCCCACAACCGTAAGGTTATAAGGTTTTACCCTCAACACCTCTTAACTACCCTAATCCCTGACCCCTAACTCCTGAACCTTTTCTGAAACACACCTGTCATGGATTTGATCAGTACTCCACCTATATTGAGGATAAAATGGGTGTGGCTGAGTGAGGTCATGCCTGTGCGCTGTTCTGAGACGTTAAATAAAATAAAATGAGAAAGATAAATGAAGAGACAAATCTGTTTCAAACCTGTACAGTGAAATATTAATGAACCTCAAACACGTGATAAGATTACAAACGCTTACAGAAGGACTGTGGGAGGAAATTAACCACCACACACACACACACACACACAGAGTTGCGTGTTAAAGAGGTAGAGTTAAACACACATCACCCAAACACTGCCCCTCGAGGCGCTCTGCACTTCACCTGTAACACGCTGGACTCATGAACAGATGAATTAAAGGGACCAAAGGAAGCACAGTGTAGCCGCTGTAGACTCCTCCCACTGCATTTGCATACATAGAAGGTGGACATTAAAGGTGCAGTAAGCGTTTAAAGTGTACATCGTTTCATTGTTCTCTCTCTCTCACACACACACACACACAGTAGAGAGAGAGCTTACACTGCGCTGTAACACAAATACGTCTCAAGAACGTTCCAGATGTTTGATGTATAGCCTGAACACAACAATAAACACACACACACACACACACACACACTGGTGTAGAGAGATGAAGGTGCGAGTCTGAGGTAGAGCGACCCGTGTTTACTGAACAACAAACGAGCCACACATTTGGCGGAAGTGTGTTATACTGAGTATGAAGTGCACTACTTAGGGGGCACACAAACACTACGCACTAGGTAGTTGGCATAAACCGTGAGTAAGAAATCAGAATTTTAAATTGGACCAAAATGTAAAGACGAGAACGACAAATCATGAGTTAGTGATACAGAGCCATCAATCAATCATCATTAGCACATCATTAGCATATCATTAATGTGTCACACCCTTAAATAACAAATCAGTGACCAGCACTGTTCCTAGTTTCTGGCTCCGCCTACATGACTGTGCTAATGATTATGTTTCTGTTGAAGTTATTGTAAATGTTGTGAAATACGCAGCTGAGGTGTGTGAATGTAAACGAGAAGTCGTCGTGTGACGTTACATGTTAAACGTGACAGTGTGTTTAATGAGACGTGACCTGCGCAGCAGCTTAAAGCAGGAGAAACAGAAACGCAGACGTGAAACCAGAATAAAAACAATCGTTTGTAGACTCTCTGTAACAATTCTGTACCTTATTACTCGCGTGTAGAAAAACACTTACTGCACCTTTAAAGCGTTTACGCCACTTTAACGATTCAACGTGCGCGTAAATGAAGGACGGAACGCCGCGTGTGCATAGAGTAGAGCTGAACAGAGTGAGAAGGAAATGAGAAAGGCACGCCGCGTGGCCATCGGGGCGTCACATTAACTCAGGAATGTAAACACTGGTTAAACAAGAGGCGGAGCTTACCATAGTGACATCATCACCATACGCTACAGCGCTCCAATACTGTTTCTAACGCTCCCTCGTCCACTTCCCCTCGTCTAATGACATCACCAGATTAGAGGAAGGTCACTCGGTATGCAGAAATTACCCAGAATGCACTGCACACTTTTGCTGTATGCACGTAAAACAGAAGCAATAAAATACAAATACTTGTAAAGTATATAAAAAAAATTTCAAGTGTGTTGCAAACGAGCAATCAGGTTAATGAGTGTGTTAGCTAGCTTCCACTTTAAACACTTTGGGGAAGTCAACAAGGGCTCGTTAAATAAACAGTAGCAGGACACAGGGCGACGTTTCACAGCTCGTTCAGCAGCTGATTTATTTTCAATAACAAAAATGGTTTTCTTTCAGTTCCTTAAAATGTTTTTGGAAGACTTTCGGCACGGCGTACGACTGACCTCACAACATACAACAACGTACAGGTAATAAAAAAATAAAACAAATAACACAAAAAGAAAACAAACACTTGTACTGACCCCGCCCACAAAGACAGAGGCCACGCCCCAAATACCATGAAATACAAAGCAGGAAATTATTCGAATGAGATCTACGCCTGTCTCACGCTAATCAGGAGACTTTTATTAGCATCTAATATTAGGAACAGGGACGAGCGTGTGAGGATTCATGTTTCATTAAAGGTGGTAAAAATCTACAGTGAGGTGTGGCTGACACGCCCCCCTGACACGCCCCCTGACACATCCCACTGAGATCTCGGGTAACTCTACTCCACTGACTCGAACCGATGCCCTGTCTCTCTCCACTTCCTGTTTATAATTCTTATTTTTCTTATTAAAACATACAGACATTTGGCTTCAGTCAGATACACACACACACACACACACACGCACACGCACACACACGAGAACGTTAACATGTAACACAAACATCAAAATAATTCAATAATTCATTCTTCAGGCTGTAAAATCTCTGCTCAGGAGAAAAGGTCACATGATCCTGTGTGTGTGTGTGTGTGTGATTTGTTAGTTCACTGGAGTGAATGACCTGCTGTAGGACAGTAACATGAGGAGAGTGTGTGTGTGTGTGTGTGTGTGTGTGTGTGTGTGTGTGTTAGTGGCGGTTGTTGCGGCAGAGTTTGGGTTTCTGAAGGCTGAACACACTGATGTTGAGGTGAGTGGCGATCTGCTTACACACACTCGCGCAGTAACACACCAGATCACACGCAGAGAGCACCTGCGCACGCACACACACACACACACACAGAACAATTAGAACGTAGTTAACAGTATATATGATATCAGTAGATTATATAATGTATGTTAAGCTATATCCAAAAGTTTGTGCCCCCAAGAATAAAACAAAGAAATGTTTTCTTTAAAACTGCAACTTTTTTTTTTTGTGTGTGTGAGAGAGATGGAGTTAGTGTGGCAGAACTCACCAGCGCCCCCCAGAGGAGGATGCGTTCACTGAAGAAACTGTTAAAGTACTGATTAATAAGGAGCAGCAGCGGCGCAACGAACGCAGCATCACTGCGCTGCATCTCACTCTTCGTCATGTGGGCCACCTGATACACACACAAACACACGCACACACACACACACTTTAAAATGTTAAACAATAATAATTATAATAATGATAATAATATATATTACAACACCTGAATGATTAACAAAGTATTTATTATGGGAAAACTTGACTATTTGTACACTTTGGCGTTCGAGTGAAAGCGGGACTTTAGACTGTACACAATAACAGAACACAGTGCTGAGAGTAAACACTCCCTTTATGTCTCTATATAAGCCCCTGATACACTGATGGTGTCTCACTAGAGCTCGGACACCATCAGGGGAGAAAGTTCTCATGGTGCATCACGTCTGAAACGCTGGCCTCCCAGGAACTCCTCTAACAGCTTTTCTATAGTGTACATGTCCTGTAGTGAGGTCAGGAATGTACGGTGCCGAGTCCCCAGCCGAGTCCCTGTAGTGTGTATGTAGTGTAGGTGGATGAGTGTGTGTACAGTTAACACACACACACACACAGGGACAGTGCAGTGGGATCGTCTCATCACCGTACTGTGACTGAAGTCTTCTGGAAATGTCAATCACTTTTATTCATCCTCATTCACCAGAAATATCAACACAAGTCCCGGTTTGACTTGAACGCATTTTTTAATTTGCCACAGTATATAGCAAATATTCTGTTAGGGTATAACAGTGTTAGAGATTGTGTGTGTGTGTGTGTGTGTGTATGTGTTGCATCGTGTCTTTACCACCAGGCGGTTGGTGAGTTTAGCCGAGCCGAAGCCGAACGCTAAAACAAACAGACATGGGTTTTTCTCAAACAGCTGCTCAGCCGACAATTTATACACCAACGTGGCCAAAACCAACACTGCAGTGATGTGGAACGCCGGAGAGAGAACACTCGTCCCCTACACACACACACACACACACACACACACACACACACACACACACAGAGAGAGAGAGAGAATAGATGACTCAGTGTTATTATTTAAATACAGAGATAATCTGGGTTATGAGCTCACTTCCTCCTGGTTCTCACAGAAAAGATGATAATCAGTAATGTCTCGATAAACCACGGTTTCATTAAAAAGGGGTCAGAGGTCGCTCAGTGGTTAAGGCATTGGATTACGGTTCGGAAGGTCCCAGGTTACCACCAGTCGGCTCTGGAAAAGGACGGCTGCCAAATGCGGTGCAAATTTTGCATAATCAGTCTAGACCTAAGGTGCTGTTTTCTGTTATTAACTCTGTTGTCAATCCCCCAAGTAACACCGTGTCAGCTGCTTCTGTCGCCCTCTGTGAAAGTTTCTCATGGTTTTTTTAAAAAAAGACAATGTATAAAGTAAACCTGGACTGGGAGCTGATGTTTTTTCTATCGCGCAGCCTGTTCCCCTGCCGTTGTCTGCATTTTGGAATATTTTTGAACCAGTTTCTATCCAGTCACTCAAAGACACTAGTGCTAAATTGAAACCACCTTTTTTTCCATATGATGCCATTCATCCGAGATTTGTAAGACAAATTATTGATTCGGTTGGACCGGGCTTAGTGTCCTTTTTTAATAAGTGCCTCTCAACAGGTGTGGTTCCTACTCATTTGAAAGTAGCTACTATTACTCGTCTCCTCAAGAAGCCTCACTTGATCCGTCTGTCCTAAATAATTATCGCCCTCTCTCTGTTCTACCATTTGTGTCTTAGGTTTTGGAAAAGATTGTGTTTTCTCAACTTCAATCTTTTCTTGCTTTAAACAGTTTGTTGGAACATTTTCAATCTGGTTTTAAGGCGGCCCACAGTACCGAATCAGCTCTCCTGAGGGTGTTAAACCACATCCTTTTAGCCACTGATACGGGGGATTCTGTGGTCCTTGTTCTTCTAGATTTATCCGCTGCCTTCGACACTATTGATCATTCAATATTATTAAATAGACTAGAGTCTTGGGTGGGTCCCTCTGTCATAGTCTTAAAATGGTTTCAGTCATTTTTATCTGACAGATATGTGGTTAGGACAGGAGATTACTCCTCGTCGACTTCTTCTGTTCCCTGTGGTGTTCCACAAGGCTCTGTGTTGGCTCCTACTCTGTTTTCATTGTACATGCTGCCACTGGGCTCCATTTTTAGGAAGCATGGGGTATCCTTCCACTTTTACACTGATGACACACAAATGTATTTACTTTTTAAGGAAAATGATGACTTGGCCATGGCTGCCTTGTTAGCTTGTTTAGATGAAGTTAAATCTTGGTTATCTCAAAACTTCCTATCCCTTAATGAAAAGAAAACTGAGGTGATGGTCTTCGGCTCTTCGGAACACATGAAGGCCCCTGATTTTGATCTGGATCCTCTAACAGCCTTTAGGTCCTCACAGGTTCGCAACTTAGGTTTCCTGCTAGATGACACATTAAAATTTAATAAAAAAATCTCTACTAAATCTCAAACCTTTTCTCACTGATAAGACTCTGGAGATGGCGATCCGTGCTTTCATTACATCTCGCCTTGACTATTGTAATTCTCTTTATTTTGGTATCTCTAAATCCCAAATCACCCTGTCTTCAACTGGTTCAGAACGCCGCTGCTCAATTTCTCTTGAAAAAAAAAAAAAGGGATCATGTGACTCCGCTTTTGAAGGCCCTTCATTGGTTACCTGTTCATTTCAGAATACACTTTAAAACGTTACTATTTGTTTTTAAATCGCTACACCAGCAAGCGCCCACCTACTTATCTGAATTGCTGCACCAATGATGTTTATGTGGATGTACTGCACTTTGGTCAGTCTCGTGGCTGTTGTAAATGTGCTATATAAATAAACTAAATGTGCGGTAAAAAAACACACACACAAAAAAAATCTTCATTTATCTTCATCCTTGATCATGTGGCGCCCCCTGCTTGTCAGGCTAATGAGTGGAGAAGAAAACGTACCGCTACTGCAGTTTTAAGCTTTAATACCCAAACAATCCTTACAGATAAATTAATAAAGTGCTTAAACTGATACATCTTTCATATTCATAGTTTCTGTTCATGTTATTCAGCTGATATCACTTACAGGTGTTTATTTATTAACTCACAGAACAACGAGTTAAACATCAACATGTGACATGACTTAGGATTTATTCTGTGCGCGCGCGCGCGTGTGTGTGTGTGTGTGTGTCTCACTTCCTGCGTGTTTATATTCTGTATTACCAGATACAAATAATTGATTATTATGTATTTTATTCTGATTAAAAGCCGTGTGGTTCTGCATGGATCTGTACAGAGGTGACGTGAGTGACTCGTGAGCGCGGTGAGGAGGCTGAGATCAGGCAGGTGTGTTTACACGTACCGCGATGGTGGAGCCGTTCTTGCCCATCCCGCCTGTGAAGATGACACGGAAGTAGTTAGTGCAGGAAAATACGGCTCCCAGGAGGGTGAGGACGGCGGGAATCATCTTCATCTGGACATTCAGCACCGGAATCTGGTGTAATCACACACACACACACACACACACACACACACACACACACACACACACACAAATATTAGCATATAAAACACCTGAGAAAATTAAATATGAGCGCAGGAGAATATGTAAAAGAAAAAAAATACAGACCAAGATTATTTTAATAATTCTCAGTAAAAAGCTATTAAAAAAATTCTACACCTCAGTGTTTCTAAAATCTAAAATAACTACGCCAGTTCCTCAGCATATGAACTCCCTGACCTAGCCAATTTTCATCTCAAGAAATAAAATTTTGCACCGCATGTGAGTGAACCGGTTGCGTGTGCGTCCGGACGCCAAGCAAAGAGCGTTTACATTTTTTTTACGTGTGTTTATTTTTTCTTTGGGCAATTTATTGTTGATTTAGTGAAGACGCAGCACCACAGCTCACAAGAATGTTAACAAAGACGATAGCAAGAAGAAAAGGGAGCCGCTTGCAGTTTGTTTTTTAAAGCAGCTGGTGCCGAGAGAAATCATAAATGAATGTTAAGTGAAGTTTAATGTACATTAGTCTATACGGGTATAATCTACAATATTTCAGATTTTACTCCATTTACATGTCTTTTCTAAATTTTGTGATTGTTTTTATATGCAAAGATGTGATTACAGTGTTGGTAATATTGGTAATATTTTGGGTGGCTGGAACGGATTATCTGCATTTACATTACTTCCTATGGGACAATGCGTTTCACAATACAAAACTTTGGATTACACTCGTACGCCGAGGGACCGCTGGACTATAAATGCTCCTCACGGAACAGCCGATGCGATACCCAGTTTCTGATTCATTATTGCAGTTGTAAACAAACTTAGCATATACTTTGCTCCTTCCAAAGTGTGAATAGTTTTGTTCACCTGCAGGATTATAGGAACTGCACCATTTTGCAACACCTCAAAATTTTATGACACACACACACACACAAAAAAAAAAAAATATATATATATATAAAGTGCAACAGAAAATCACGAAACATGTGTAATACGCCTTACATGAGCCGTGTGTTACATACGAGCATGAACAGTTTGAACAGTTAAAAAGCTAGCAAACGAGTGTGTTGTACCTCAGTGCTTTGTTTGTTTTTTATTTAGTCATTAGTGGCGAGTTTGCCTGGTGTTCCACAGGGCTCGGAGTTAGGGCTGCTCTTAATCCACTTCATATGTCTGTTTTTGTTTTTCTGCTTGTGTAGTTCTACCCATGATTAAGTGTAGTGTGTCAGTGGGTTAGCAAAAAACACACACACACACACACACACAAAAGAAATCAATCACCTCAGCTTGCCAAAAAGCCATTCCTCCGAGCGCAGACAGCAGGTACACTGATATAATGAACATCTGCACCTCAGTCACATCGATACTGTTCAAGAGTGCGCACACACACACACACACACACACACACACACACACACACACACACACAGAGAGTAGAGGTTAATTCACTCACTGAACATCTTTCACATCTATACTCGTGTGTTCAAAGCCACATTATAACTTTACTTTCTTAATTCTTCTGTTTCATTTTGTTAAATACACACATCATGATTTATTGTTGTTTAGCTTTTTTATTATCCTGCATGTGCACCTGTACCCTAGATGTGTGTGTGTGTGTGTGTGTGTGTGTGTGTTTATTCACACACACTACAGGAGCATTAGTGAGCTCAGGTGCTGATGTCGGGGTGTGGAGGAGGCTCCAGGTTCAGTTCAGTCAGGGTTCTTCCACTTTAACACACTCTTGGAGCTGGCTTTGTGGATCTCGTAGGGGCGTGGTCATGCTGGATAAGGGTGTGGCTCCTGTGAAGGGGAACAGTACCGCTACCGGACACTCAGTGACGCTCTGTACAGCAGTGTGCTTCAGGGTGTGAGGGGGTGGGGTGTGGCTTTGGACTCACATGCCGAAGCGCAGTGTCCCAGAGACGTAGGTCTGCCAGTGCGCGCAGTAGAACATGAAGACACCCACAAAACAGCTGAAGAACATCCAGTCAGGGTTCGTCCCCATCTGCACCGCTATACACGTCCCGAGAATCACAAACACTGCGCGCATACACACACCAATCAGTTACATATTATTAGAGATTGTGTTTTTCTGTATGGAGATTCTACAGTTTCTAACACACACACACACACACACACACACACACACTGACCGGTGGAGAGAGAGTCACAGCCGTGGTCAAAGAGTTCTCCGAGCGGGGTGCTGCTCTTGGTCCGTCTTGCCTGTTTACCGTCGATGGCGTCCAGTGATTGGTAAATAAACAGCCCTAATGCACAGGACAGGTACGCCCACGTCGGAGCCTAAACACACACACACACAGACACACACGGGCACAGACACACACACACACGGCTCAGGGTAAAGATGACAGTTGTAGTAATGTTACGTTGAGGATGAGTGTGTGTGTGTGTGTGTGTGTGCGCGAGTGTGTGTGTGTACCTGCTCGGTGGCAGTAGGGCAGTAGTACGTGAGGATGAGTGTGGTGGTGATGTTGAGGACGAGGCCGATGGAGGTGATGAGGTTCGGGGCGACCCACAGCGGGACTCTCTCCACCAGCCAGCACCAGAACGGCTGCATGAGCGGCTCCAGGAGGGACGTCCCCTCACTGCTGTACCGGTGCTCCTCCAAACGCTTCAGCTGCTGCCATGACAACCGTAACACTGACAACACCATCCTCACAGCCTGGGCTCACAACCTGAACTCCCCCCCACCACACACACACACACACACACACACACACACACAGTGTGAGCACTCTCACAAGCCAAAACTCCAAAGTATCATGATTAATTACGTCTGGATCTTAATGATTACGTCATTAACATGAATGATTCATCACATCTACAGAGAGCATGTTACTCATCATGTCGCGAGATTATACTGAGGTATCGCGAGATCTCGCTCTCCTTACATCAACCCGGATTTACAAGATAGTGTTAGAACGGTGTAAAATTAAAAGTCAATTAAAGCCATTAAATACAGAGAAACAAACAATTCGTGAATAGAATAGTTCCAAAGCATTTAGCTAAAAATAAATCATTAAAGACTACTTTTAATCAGCACTTTATCGTTAGGACATCTCCTCAGAGCTTATAACTTTATCTACAGTCCATAAATAAAGCAGCGCTGCCGGCTCGGTCAGGAAACTCATTTCACAGCCTGGTGTTTATTCTGATAAATAAAAATAAACAGATGAACGCCGTTAATCCGTTAGCTTTAGCATGGTTAGCTGAGTCCTTCGGGCTACAGTACCGTATACTGAGGGACTTCTCTTCACTCTGTCCCTCTGTGTCTCTGTACAGGACTAACACGGGACAAAATCACTCGAGAAGAGCTTTATTCACTGTTTATCTCAGTTCATGTGCTAAATCCGCTTCGTGTCCTGGCCATGACACACACATACACACAGCGGCACGAGCACACCGGAAGTAAACTCCTCCCTAACGGAAGTGCGCATGTCACCTCGGCACGAGGAGTTGACGCGCGCGCGGGGAGTTTAAGAGTAAGTTAAACGGAGGTAACTTTCTGGGTTTGTGTGTAACCATGGCAACCTACCCTCTGAACACAGCCTGCTCGGTAGCAGCTCCAGGGTCAGTTTGTTTCAGAGGTTTATTGAGGCACAGGGTTATAAGGGCGCGTGTTGATGTCTTTTTATTTCTCATCGGTTTGTAAGGGGGTCGTTCATTTACTTAACACATCTCTTGAACGCGCCTATTGCTAATGTCACACACACACACACACACACCGCGCGGGTCTGCGCTCAGCACACATTCTGTACATACAGTAGCACTGCGGTTATTAATGTAATGTACAGTGCAGAGCACGTGGGGAAGGTGTGTGTGGAGCCGCTCACACGGTATGTCTGGTACTGAACCACTTCTCCCTCACATGTGTGTGTGTACAGTTCCCTGGCCAGAAACCTCTGTGTGTGATTAAAGAGGAGTTCCACAGAGTGCAGGTTTGTCCTTTGTAGTAAAAATCTATCACACATATTTAATATGTAGTCATACTATTTATATATATATACACACATGGATTCATCCTGCTCACACACACACACACACACACACACACACGATACTTCCATATATGACTTTCTGTTTCATGGTTTTGTCATGTACTTGGTGCACTGATGACACCCACATTCCTATTAAAGCTCCTTCAATAAATGAGGGAGACGATGTTAACAGGACATCGATTCATGACATTAATGTAAAAGGTAACAACTTGATTTTGTGTCCTTAATTTCTTGCCTTGTTAAAATCATTCGTTCATCGGTCCAGAGAGGGCGTGCGACATCATAGTGTTGAGCTTCACAACATTGCCACTATAAGAGGAGAGAGACACCCTGCTTGTATCGAGGAAGATGAGCTCAGAGGAAACCCTACTGCACACAACAGAGACGGGAGACAGGTTGTGTCAAAAATACTTTTATTAAATTGTTTGCACTGGTCTGCTGTGGAGTTCATTTCTTTATTTCCAGAAAAACAATGAAAGTAAAATGAAAAAATCTGTTTTTTTCTTTACACTGCTTTATATACACAACACTTTTAAGATGCAACAGATTAATATTCACACATTCATTAAAGTTCTCACCTTAAGGCGATGCTCCAGTAAGTAAATTTCTAGTGTTGCTTTTTTAATGAATAGCCTTTTCTCTTCCATTTAAAGCTGTATAAGGTCCATCTCCATGTCACTTTTTTTCTTTTTTTTTTTGAAGATGGACCTTATACAGCTCCTTTGGTGGCAGGCAAGAATAATTAAATAAATGAGATTCTGTCAGACAATAAAATTAAAATATGGACAACTGAACACAAGCTCTTACACTGCTTAGATCGTGCATTGAGGTTGAAGGAACTTCATCTGTGGGCAAATCCCCAGGTATGTACTGTGAAAGAACAATGACAGTCTGTTACTCTAATGTAAAAAGGGGGCGTGCATTATAATGGTATACATCGTACCTCAGTGGATCTACCAGCATTGTCCACTTCTGTCACAGCAGATGAGGTCTCTTCATCATCATCTTCATCCTTCAGTGGAAATAATCAAGTAAACATTATCTGGCAAAAAGGAAAAAAAAACAAAATATCTAAAAGCAACTAAAGGTTCGGCCGACACTAGACTGGGACGTGACGCCATATTTAAGTGACCACTTTGATTTTCAAGCGCAAGAAAGACAACAGCTTTATTATGCAAAGGTGTTCCTTCAGTTAAAAACAACTAGTTTGAGATTTATATCTGCTCGTCTTTTGTGAACTACGCTAGAATGCCTCATCCCACCCCACTGTTAAATAATAATAATAATAATAATAATATAATAATTAAAGCTGCAAGCAGCGATGATCGGGCCCTCGCACCCGGTGCAGTCCATGCGGGCTCTACACTGACCTCCTGCATGTTCTCTCTGATGTCGTCCTTCATTTGAGCAGAACTACGGGCAAAAAGACATTGAAATAAATCATTTCCTCATACGAGTTGGTGGCGCTATGACTGAGTTATCATGTTGGCATGTCAATGAGTTGACACTGTGAATGTCAATGATGCTGTAAAGTTTTGTCCAGATTGGATGAAGTATGTGGGAGAAACAGGCAAAAATACATCCATTTCCTGTGCGGCGGGGGAGAGTCAAACTCGTCACGGCGCCACCGCCAGACCATGTAACGCAGACGCAGCTTTTGATAACTTTTTCTCCTTGATCCCTTACGAGCGATCTGAGAAATTTTGAACTCGATCGGGCAATGACCCTAGGAGGAGTTCGTTAAAATACGACGTGTGCGAAACGCAATATCTTGCAATTTTTGCAAAATGCCGGACCTCCTGTTCATCGTAGAGAGTACCTCCAAGAGACTTTTTTTCCTGTGGTGAGGAGATACATCAGTCTACCAAATATGATGCCTGTAGGTCTTACAAGTACCCAGATCACGATCTAGGGGGCGCTGCCGAGACAGTTGGCCACGCCCACTCATGACGACAGTGGCATGAGGAAAGGTGTGGATGGGCTGATGTAAATCTAGAGTATGAGCTGGATTGGAGAAGGATTGTAAGAAATACAGGAAATTTCTCAATACTGCCGAAGCATCTAATTTGCGGCCCCGCCCCGGCCAGACCGTAGAACTTTGATAAAAGCTTTTGATAACTTTTACTCACCAATGTCTTCAGGACCATGGGGCAAAATTTGGTACTTGTTGCATTATTTCCCTAGGAGGAGTTCGTTAATATACGACATGTGGAAAGGGGAAAATCAGGCAAAACACATTAGCTACTGCCAGTAGGTGGCGTTATAGCTATATGGTCAAATTGGCATATCAATCTGTTCAGACTCGAACGAATATGATGACTGTAAAGTTTAGTCCAAAGTGGCCAAAAAGCATCCACTGACTGGGCGTCGGGGGAGGGTAAAATTCGTGGGGGCGCCACAGCTAGCCCATGTGACCCAGGTGCAAGCTTTTGATAACTTTTGGTCCTTGACCCCTTAAGAGCATCCTGAGAATTTTTGAACTCGATAGGGCAATTCCCCTAGGAGGAGTTCGTCAAAGTACGACATGTGCGAAACGCAACATCTCGCAGTTTTTCCAAAATGGCCGACTTCCTGTTCACTTTAGAGGATACCTGTAGTAGACTTTTTTTCTCGTGCCGGGAAGATACATCAGTCTACCAAATTTCATGTCCGTAGGTCTTACAGGGACCCACATCTCATTCCAGGGGGCGCTGCAGAGCCATTTGGCCACGCCTACTCACGGTTTTCACCGGGGGAGAATTTTCTGGAAAGTTTGGTGAGTTTTCGGGCATGTTCAGGCACCCAAATTAGCAGTTCAAAGAATACAGAATAATAATTCCTACGGTTACAATAGGGCTTCGCACCATCGGTGCTCAGGCGCTAATTATATAAACATACATACAGTATTTATATAGCTCAGTAATAAATCCTGCAGAGTGACTCATTAGGAAACTTCATGACTTCAACAGCATGGAACATAGTAGAGGAAAACAGAGACTGCCACTAGATGGTGCTACAGACCTATCATAATCTATGTACTAACACACACACACACACACACACACACACACACCTCTATGCTGCATGACACAGAAGATGAGATGCAATTAAGGCAGTCTGTCATTTTACGTCTTAAATGCTGTGTGTGTGTGTGTCTGTGAGCATTTTAAATTTTATTTGTATAGCGCTTTTAACAACTATCATTGTCACAAAGCACCTTTACACAATCAAAATAATTATTGAAGTGTGTATGAGATGTGAGTGTGTGTGAATCAGAATGATCAGATGGTCCCTGATGAACGAGCCGAGGGCGACGGTGCTGAGGGAAAAACTCCCTGAGATGGTAACAGGAAGAAACCTTGAGAGGAACCAGACTCAACAGGGAACCCATCCTCATCTGGGTGATAACGGAGAGCAGGGATTTGATCTGCACTCATACTGTGTGTTAGGAGGCTGGAAGTTCAGTATAACAGGAGATGTTAATTGATGTAGGAAATTTCAGTCCTTAACTATCGGGCGAATGCAGCCAAGTCTTCAGAGAAACAGCTGTCTGTTCAGTGTCTTCAGTCGAGGCCAGGACCGTCTACATAGAGTGAAACCGTCCCCAGACATCGGACGCATCCCAAAGAGACACACGGGACATCCATGTGAGAAGATCTCCAACCAGAAGTGGAGCACCAGGACGAGTCAGGCAGGTCCAGAGGGCAGAGGGAGTCTGGATCACTGGCAGCTCAGGAGAGACATGTGTAGTGAGACAGAGAGAGAGAAGAGGAGAGATGGCAGTTAGGTCTGGTCACAGTCACATAATGTATAAGGTGAATGTATATTTAGTGTAGAGTGCAAGCAGGGACTCCGGCAGGACTAACTATGACATCATAACTAAAAGGGAGGAGCCAGAAGGAAACACAGACATGAGGGGGAACTGAGATGTAAAGCAACCAATCACCTCACCGTCAACAAACCTGAGTGAACAATGAGAGTGGGGAGGACAGCATCTAAACATACCAGTTCACCAGAATACTCTACGTCCATGAGTCCCCCAGATCTGCTCCTTTACCTAAGGTTCATCTATTTACAAACATGCTGCGCTAAATAAATAGGTTTTTAGCCTAGACTTAAACACTGAGACTGTGTCTGAGTCCCGAACATTAATAGGAAGACTATTCCATAACTTTGGGGCTTTGTAAGAAAAAGCTCCGCCCCCTGCTGTAGTTTTAATAATACGTGGTACTGACAGGCAGCCTGCATTCTTTGATGGAAGTAGGCGTGGCGGATCGTAAGACACTAACAGTTCACTCAAATACTGTGGCGCGAGACCATTTAGTGCTTTAAATGTCAAAAGTAGAATCTTAAAATCGATGTGAAATTTCACAGGCGTGTGTGTGTGTATGCGTGTGTGAACGTGCGTATATGTGTGTGTTTGCGTGTGTGTGTACGGTATCAGTGATGAGGGAACAGACGATGAGGCTCAGTGTGCTCAGGTGCTGCAGTGAGGGCGGGGCCTCGGGCTGCTGACGGGACGAGGATTAGAAATTCAGATCCTCCTCGTTTGAAGTGCAGCTCTGAGCTCCTTGGGGAGGAGGGGGGGGGGGGGTTGGAAGCTCCTCACACACACCTTGTAATACCTGTCAAACACAAGATGAACAATAAACAGGAAAACAGAGTGCATTCTCTCTCTCTCTCACTCTGTCTGTCTGTAATGCAGCACTGTGTGATTTATTCGTGTCAAGGCTGTTATTTCAGTTCAGTCACTGAGCTCTGACAGGTCAGGGCCCCCAAATGCACACACACACACACACACACACACACCAGTCTGTGATCACTTTGTTCTGTCAGTCTTCTCTCTCCGCCCTTCAGCTGATATTTCTTTTCTCTGAACATAAACATAGCTTCCATACAAATTTAATGCACACTCACTGTGTGTGTGTGTGTGTGTGTGTGTGTAAAAGTAGCAGGAATCTGCTTCTTTTCATCGTCAGGACTGCTTGTTACCCTTTGATGTTTAAGCTGAGACTCAGCATTACTGACAATAAAAGGAAAAACTCAGCAAAAAATGATCAACTTTCCTCATCCTCACATGTTCCACACCGAAGCTCGATAAATCCCCCAATAATCTTCCTCATCTTAATCATCATCATTATCAAAATATACACACACTACCAGTCAAATGTTTGTACACCCCTTCTCTCTACACTGTAAACCAGCACTGAAGGCGTTTATCTAAAACACACAATAATCTCCTCTGAACAGTTGATATTGAGATGTATATCTGCTCCTTCTGCTCTGTAAAGCTTCATAACGGCTCTAATCTGAGGTGCTGGTTGGTGGTTAATTGGTGATTTCTGAGGCCGGTGACTCTAAATGAGCTTCTCCTCTGCAGCAGTAAGTTTTGGTCTCGCTTTCCTGGGAAGGTCTTCATGAGCTTGATGGGGTTTACACACACACTCGAGAACTGATCCAGAACCTTCTGACCTTCATGTCTTATAATAAGAACTGACTGTTACTGCAGCTGCTCTAGAATGTAGAAAATAAATCACTAAGAAAACCAATTCTGTAAACTAATTTTTGGCATCTTCTGTACAAAAGAAGTTAATGATGTAGTAACTGATATACTTCAGTTATAATCTGAAATAAAACTCTTTATATAAAAACAGCTTCAACGTATATACACCTGAAAAAGTTTCTACATTAAAAAGAACTATGAAACCAGTTAGATAAGCTTAAATTATAGTCTCAGGCACAGTGTGTGTGAGGTTTTCTAAGGAAATGAGCCGCTACGTTTTCCTGGACATCCTGCAGAATCAGTCACAGTCCTTCTAGAACTTTCACATCGGCGGGTTTTTCATGCAGCAAAACCAAGAGGCTTTTTTTGTTTGTTTGTTTGTTTGTTTGTTTGAAAAGTGCTCTTTTACATAATATTCTGCTTTCTTTTCTCACCTATATAAATTTCCTGTAAGATTTTTTAAATATGTTTTGGAAATCAGAAATGTTATTTACGGATAATGAGGTCATAAAATAAACATGTATAACAAATAAAACACAGGGTCCCTAAGACTTGTATAGTACAGGATTTGTGTGCAGTATGTATGTTCTATACAGTGATGTTGTCCATATTTTAAACAATTTAAAAAATGACATATTTTATGAAAAGATAAGAACAAAACATAAAACCTTGAATAAAAAAGCAACTAAATGATTATACATGTAAGATGATCTGTATAAACTCTCTCTCTAACACACACACACACACACACACACTCTGATGCTTTTCTCCCTGCTTTTACACTCATCATGAGTTGCCCTGTGATGAAAATTCATTTATGTTTTATTGATCTCGGTGAGTATTTCAGCCTCGGCTCAGATTTATGAGCTCAGGATTCCCTCTGAGGATTTATCCAAGGTCACACCACGGCGGGGCCTCCAGCCATTCGTTACCCAGAATCCACCACACGCTGTGTTCTTCACTATGAGCTCTGAATGTAAAACCTTAAATATCGTAAAATTTTATCTTAAAACGCAGGTCAGAAAATGTCTTGAAATCAAAAAGAATAAAAACCCACATGTAATAAAGTAATAATACACTTTTAAATATTAACTGAAGAAAATGATGAACTAAACAGGTCAATACATTTTCAAATATTTTTAACATTATAGCTGCAACTTTAGATTTAATCTCAAATGTAGAAATAATATAAATGTGATTAATTAATCAAATCTACTATTAAAAAAACCCAATGCACACATCAATGTCATGTGTAAATCAAATAAGATAATATTAGTATCTTATTTAAAATAAATAAAATTTATAAATAAAATATAAAAAATAAAATATTGATTTAATGGTTCCTAATGCAATCACTAGTATTTAATATTCAATAATAGTATCTAATGAAATATCTTACAGAAAGTGTGGAAAAGTTCTGGAAAATACTCCCGTGCACTGCAGAGTGTGGCCAGTAGAGGACGCAAGGGAGCGTTTCACTCAGTCACACTGGAAAGCGTGTTAAGGCTTGTGTTGTTTTGCGCACTGTGGCCTCTGGCGCCCCTTGTGGTGTCTTTCTCCTCCTCTATTGCGTTACTGGTTAAACACAGGATGCAGAAATGTTCACAGAAATTTGGATAAAAGACAATTAATTAATAGATATCTTCATTTCTGATGGACATAACGTCATTGTACACTGATTCATGCTAATGCTAGCTAGCACTCTGTCAGGTAATTAATTACAGTGAGGTAATTAAATCGGCAATACGAATGTAAATATTTGTCTTGCCAATAAAGCACCTTTGAAACGTAATTATCTGCTCGTAGCAACACACTGCTAATTAGCTGAAATATTAAGCAAACAGATCTAAGAAAATAAAAATAAGGAGAAAAACATTTCTTATTATTTATTAGCGCTCTGTAAGCTCAGGAAAGGCTAAAGATGTCACTGGAGTAAATGTTTGCTTGCTAATGTTTGATCTATCGCTAATGGTTCAGAGGCAAAACCTCCACATCAGCTAACATTACATGTCGCTAGTTAGAGACTTCCTGTTAGCAAACAGCATCTAGTACTCGCTCTTCAACATCCTTACAATAACATTATTAAACTAGCATACTAGCTAGGATAATAAAAGAAGTGTCGCTTTGCTAGCTGTCTCGGTTAGCTGGTAGCGCAGGTTCGAGTCATAGCTAGTTTTTCTCTGTTCCTTTTTCAAGCAGACTGAAAAGGCGAGTTAGCGATGCTGCAATATTAAACGATTATTAAACATGTTTCTGTACACAAGTTTATCTGCTCCATTCGCATTTTTATTTTATTATTTAACCAAATATTTTAAACTTTTTGATTATAAAACATATTTTTGCTCTTGTTCATATAAAATTCTGTTGCAATAAATAAGCATTTCAAACTGATATGAGTTTATAAGTATATCTCCTGTGAGGCGCTCACCAAAAGAAGAAACGGGAGAAGTCGGTGCTGTGGTGTGATTGGCTATGATGCTAAAGATGCGAATCATATGTTGATGGCATTTACATGGTTGCCAAGTCTCACAGTTGTATTTATTTTTTAAATAATTTTTTTTTAGTTCCAACATGCGAGTGTGAAAATGTATTGTTTCAGTTTTTTCCTCTGATGGCTGTTTTCAAGTTGAGTTCTTTTTTTTCTATTGCTGTTTTTTTCAGTAAAGCTCATCTTTTACGGCTCGCTCATTTCTCACTCGTCAGCTCCTCATTTAACAAAGAAAGAAAAGAATGAGAAGGTGAAGAACATACACTATGTTTATGTTTAATATAAACGATATGAAACATAAACAACAAAATTCATAAACCAGCAGAAAAAATAAAAAGCAACAAATAAAATGTTTTTATTCCTGATAAAGGAGTTTAAACATGTTAATAAATATTTATTACATTTAACCACTCATCTCTGCAGGGATCATCGGTCATTTCTCTTGATTTCTTTGATTTTTATTCCTGCTCCTCGTACTCATGTTCTCTCGCGCTCTTGTAGTCTGTGATTGCGCTCCGGCTCCGTCTGCACCGGTGATTAGAGGAGCTTCTGCACGGCTGAGAGTCGAGGCGACGCTGCTGCACATTGCACCTCATTTACAGCAACAAGGACGCGCTAACGATGAATGAAACACTGCCCTGCAGTAAACTGCTGCGTCTGCAGACACAACAGGGATAACGCGAGACAAGGTCGGAAAATCAACGGAAATAAACAGAAATAGCGACTCGTCACGTCTTCGGCCGCAGAAACTCTGAGAGTGACGTCACGACCGAACACTAGATCAACCAAATGTGTTTCTGTTAAACCTCAGAAAGAGCAGCAACAGGGACCTCCACTGGGAGATGGGCGCTGATCTCACAACCTTCTGATACATGCCTTTTTAAAAATGTAGAACGTTTAAAGCTTCCCTGGTTCTCAAGGCTTTTAGAGAAAACATCATTACTTCCAGAACGGAAAGAAGCCTAAAGGCGCATTTAAAGACCTTTTTTTTTTTATGGTATTAATACACAGGTAGAAGGTATTCATTTCTGAGCATGTGCATCTTAATATTGTCTCTCCTAAGATCTAGAACCTGTCAGGAGTTGCTGAGCTGTTTGTACACTCTTAGCAAAAGGGATCGTAATGGCTTGACTAGATGGTGAAGAGTTCTAAGCTCTGAAAAATGTTAGGGGCAGAGCCATGTGAAAACACTTTACACTGCTCAGAACGGACAAATCCACAGACGGCCACGCCGCAGAGTCCTGAACAGGCAGAGCCCGGTCATCTAAAGGCTCGGTGGCTAGGTGACACGCCCGCAGTCAGGGAGGATGGAAGGAAGGAGGAAGGCAATCAGCGAGGATGAGCCGCACCTGGCGACGTGTCTGTTCAAGGGCCCTGACACCTGTGCACTTCATGTGTACAGAGAGAGACAGAGAGAGACAGAGAGAGAGAGAGAGAATTGAATTTACAAAAAACGTTTATTTACAATAATGTAAGGAACATCATTTGAAATCATTAATAAATAGAATAAAATAAATAGATAAATAAATAAATAACTGTAGTAAATAAAATTAAGATTTTTTTTTTTTTAAACAAGGTGTGGGTAAAACAGAGTTCGTTCTCAATCAAAGTGCGCAGTGCTCCGTTAAAACACCACATTCTCTCAAAGGCAGTCAGATTTTCTGTTTTCTTGTAAAAGAGATAATCGATTAAAACCCTTGATTTTATTAGTGCAATTGTTGTTGCTACCACACTATCATTTCCTTTTTGCTCAATTTTGTTCCTCCGGCTTAAGTATATTCCCATGTTTGCTTGGCCCAGAATGTAGTTCAGTAGCTGACTCTTTTCTTTTGTTTTCTGAGTATATTTTATGCCGAGGATGAAGGACTGTAGTGTGAAAAAATCATTAAAACTAATAAATAGGGCTTTTAAAACAATAAAAAGTGGTTGAAGTCTGGAGCACTCTGCAAAGGCATGAAAGATGGTCTCTTCCTGTGCGCAAAAAGGACATTCTTGACTTATATTGGGATTAATACATGAGGTAAAAGCATTGAGCGCTAAAATACCATGTAAAATTCTCCACTGTAAGTCTCCAGATCTTTTAGCTAATGGTGGCTTGTACAGTGATCTCCACCGTGGCTGTTCTTCCTCATTTAATCTGAGTACCGAACGCCAAGGTGCATCAACTCTCCCGTTTAAAAACTTTTTATTAAAAACTTTAACACAAGCTTTAAAAAGGTTTTTTCCAGAGACATTGTAGAAGTCCATGTTTAGGAGGTTTGCACAGTTTAAAAAATGACCCGTGTGTTCTCCTAGGTTTGGAGAGAGTGTGAGGTCGGGGAAAGGGTCTCCTTCATCTGGTTCTTCCTTTCCCTCACAGTACTCTCTCAGCATGTCTTTCTCTTCCTGTGAGAGAAGACTTTTCCATTTTTCAAAATGTTGTGCTAGAATCCTCCTCGACTTCACGCCAATCCTTTCCACCACTTTTGCTGAGTTTTGAAAATTTGCACCTACTAGCTCCACTAGTTGTCCTAGGTTGGTTAAACCAGAGTGGATCAGGGTATCAGAGAGGGAGTTGTTGGCGATGTCCAGGCGTGCTCCATGGACTAGGGGTTCCTTTAAAAGCCAGTAAACGGAGCATGTGTTTGGAGGTCTCTGTACTTTAAAAAAATTCCAAATTTTAAAAAGGTTGCCATAAAAAAACGGCAGTTTCGATAAATTCAGTCTCTTTGGGTCTGTCAGGAAAAGGGTTTTGTCCATTTTTAGGTTCCCCAGCGTCCTTAGAATCGCTCCTGTTACTGCATCCCAGCTAAAACAAGATGAGCTTCCCAGGAATTTCCGTATGAACTCCAAGCGAAAAGCGGCGACTCTACTCTGAATATGGAGGAAACCTTGTCCCCCTTCATCTCTGGGTAAAAATAAAATACTCCTCGGCAGCCAGTGAAGTTTATCCCAGAAGAAGTCTACAAGGATTGACTGAATTTTTGCCATAACCTCCACCGGAGGGTCCACACATGCCACTTTGTGCCACAAAGAAGAGGCCACTAGATTGTTTATAATAAGTATTCGTCCTCTGTAGGACATTTTTGGAGTCAGCCATTTCCACTTGTCCAGTCGGCCTTTCATTCTTTCAATCACCCCTTCCCAGTTCTTTAGTGTAAACGAGTCGTCACCTAGGTAGACTCCTAGGTATCTTATTCCCCCTTTTGTCCATAAAAGTCTTTCTGGCAGTGTGGGTGCATTTTCAGTCCAGTCTCCGATTAGTTTTGCTTCGCTCTTTGCCCAGTTTATTTTTGCCGAAGAAATTATTTCAAAATCCTTTAGCACCTTGATTGTTGCATCTATGTCTTTTTGTTCATTTAGCATTACAATGATGTCATCGGTGTAAGCAGAAAGACGAAGCATTTCTCTTCTGTCGGGAATCCTGATTCCGTTGAGTTCGATTCGTAGTTTATGAAGCAATGGTTCTATTGCTATTGCATACAGCATTCCCGACAGTGAGCATCCTTGTCTGACCCCTCTGTTTATTTTAAAAGGAGAGCTCAAGCCACCATTAACTTTCAGCACACTCTCAATGTCATTGTATAAAACTTTTATTTTCTTAATAAAATCAGGACTAAAACCAAACGCTTCAAGAGTTTTCCATAAATAACTGTGTTCTACTCGATCAAAGGCTTTTTCCTGATCTAGAGAAATCAGGCCTATATTCAGTCCATATAGTTTGCTGAGATGATAAATATCTCGTATTAAGGAGATGTTATCAAATATGGATCTGCCAGGAATGCAGTACGTTTGGTCGGTGTGTATGATTTCCTCCAACACGTTTTTTAACCTTGTTGCAAGGACTTTTGATAGTAGTTTGATATCACTACAAAGCAACGCCACAGGTCTCCAGTTTTTAATATCTGTCAGGTCTCCTTTCTTAGGTAACAACGTGAGTGCTGCCCTTCTGCAGCTTAGTGGAAGTAACCCCTCATTTAGACTTTCGTTTAGGACTTCTAACAAGTCCTCCCCCAAGATCTGCCAGAAAGACTTGTAAAACTCCACTGGCAGTCCATCTATACCTGGGGCTTTCCCATTGCTCGTGTTCTGTAGAGCTTTGTGGAGTTCTTCTCCATGCTAATCTTCAATTTTAGTATATGCGGAGAGAGACAGAGAGAGAGAGAGAGAGAGACAGAGAGAGAGAGAGAGACAGAGAAAGAGACAGAGAGAGAGAGAGACAGAGAGAGAGACAGAGAGAGAGAGAGAATACCGTTCTCTATTAGAAACATTCTGAATAAACACATTTGTGGAACAAAGCGCACGTCCCCAGAACCCCCGAAAAGCGGTTTATGAATGATGGTACATGTTGGTAGTCGGGCCCTCAGGGGCCTCGTTACAGCTTCCATTCACCGTGAAAAGCTTAAACAAGACGGGACTCATAGAGCGAGAGGAAGTGAGTTCAATATAACCTGACTGGAACACAGCCAGGCCTTCACGTGTCAACACACACACACACACACACACACACACATGTTTTGACACACACATGACCCTATTTTATCACATCTCAGGCCATGTGGTTTAATGTTTCACTCCAGCTCACGTGTGGATTTTCACTGTATATTATATGAAATGTTTTTTACATGTGTGTATGTGTGTATGTGTGTATGCTCATGTATGACTCAGATGATAAACGACAGAGAGATAAACTGAATGTTATTTCTATAATTCATTAAAAAGCTCCATTGTGTTCTCCATTCCTGCGTCGCTTGTTCGCTTGCACCGTGTCTTCTACACCATCGGCCCCACGAGCACACAAGCTGATTTTCAGGTTTGAGGTGTGTGTGTGTGTGTGTGTGTGTGATTTTGTAATCTCTATTCACCTTTTATAAGATTTACACAAAAATGTGGAATAAAAGCCCAGTAGTCTTTATTTCCTTTTCACTCCGTGTGATTATCAGAGCCAATTATAGTCCTGAATGAGATCTGCCTCGACTCGCCCGCATCTTCCCCTTCACTCACACACAACACCACGGGGGCTAAGTGTGTGCGTGTGTGTGTTTGTGTGTGTGTGTGCTGCTCGTCTTATTTTTCTTTTTCTTGAGTTAAATGTAATGTTCTTCTCACATTTGTATTTATTTTTATATATAAGTACAACACATAACGCCTCATCATAACTACAAAGTTACTACCATTAACGATGTGATACTAATACCTTCAAAAAGTTCAGAAATTAATTAAAACTTATTTTTTTATTACATTTGCTAAATTATGCAGCTAGTTAATGTATATATAAAATAAGCCGACAGATATTAATGTGAATATTTTATGAATATGTTTGTGTGGTTTCATTCAGAAAACGTCATAAGTGACACTGAATGGTGGGTGCCAATACTAATGCATCATTCACAGAGAAGTGAATAACATAATCTCTACCTAAAACCTGGTAAACACCAGTAAACAACATGTAATTTCAACTTGGGGTCGTTTTCTTACCTGCAGGTTAAATCCTGGTTTACAGCGTGACGTCGGATCAACACGGACACTCACGCAGGGATCAGTGTAGTGTAAAGTGTAAAATAGGTAAAGTGTAAAGTGTAAAGTAGGTAAAGTGTAAAATGTAAAGTAGGTAAAGTGTAAAGTGGGTAAAGTGTAAAGTGTAAAATAGGTAAAGTGTAAAGTGTAAAGTAGGTAAAGTGTAAAGTAGGTAAAGTGTAAAGTGGGTAAAGTGTAAAGTGTAAAATAGGTAAAGTGTAAAGTAGGGAAAGTGTAAAGTGTAAAATGGGTAAAGTGTAAAGTAGGTAAAGTGTAAAGTGGGTAAAGTGTAAAGTGTAAAATAGGTAAAGTGTAAAGTAGGTAAAGTGTAAAGTGTAAAATAGGTAAAGTGTAAAGTAGGTAAAGTGTAAAATGTAAAGTAGGTAAAGTGTAAAGTGGGTAAAGTGTAAAGTGTAAAATAGGTAAAGTGTAAAATAGGTAAAGTGTAGTGTAAAGTAGGTAAAGTGTAAAGTGGGTAAAGTGTAAAGTAGGTAAAGTGTAAAGTGTAAAGTAGGTAAAGTGTAAAGTGGGTAAAGTGTAAAGTAGGTGAAGTGTAAAGTGTAAAGTAGGTCAAGTGTAAAGTGTAAAATAGGTAAAGTGTAAAATAGGTAAAGTGTAAAGTAGGTAAAGTGTAAAGTGTAAAATAGGTAAAGTGTAAAATAGGTAAAGTGTAAAGTAGGTAAAGTGTAAAGTGTAAAATAGGTAAAGTGTAAAGTAGGTAAAGTGTAAAGTGGGTAAAGTGTAAAGTGTAAAATAGGTAAAGTGTAAAGTAGGTAAAGTGTAAAGTGGGTAAAGTGTAAAGTGGGTAAAGTGTAAAGTGTAAAATAGGTAAAGTGTAAAATAGGTAAAGTGTAAAGTGTAAAGTAGGTAAAGTGTAAAGTGGGTTAAGTGTAAAGTAGGTAAAGTGTAAAGTGTAAAGTAGGTAAACTGTAAAGTGGGTAAAGTGTAAAGTGTAAAGTAGGTAAAGTGTAAAGTGTAAAGTAGGTAAAGTGTAAAATAGGTAAAGTGTAAAGTAGGTCAAGTGTAAAGTGTAAAATAGGTAAAGTGTAAAATAGGTAAAGTGTAAAGTGTAAAATAGGTAAAGTGTAAAGTGGGTAAAGTGTAAAGTGGGTAAAGTGTAAAGTGTAAAATAGGTAAAGTGTAAAATAGGTAAAGTGTAAAGTGTAAAGTAGGTAAAGTGTAAAGTGGGTAAAGTGTAAAGTAGGTAAAGTGTAAAGTGTAAAGTAGGTAAAGTGTAAAGTGGGTAAAGTGTAAAGTGTAAAGTAGGTAAAGTGTAAAGTAGGTAAAGTGTAAAGTGTAAAGTAGGTAAAGTGTAAAATAGGTAAAGTGTAAAGTAGGTCAAGTGTAAAGTGTAAAATAGGTAAAGTGTAAAATAGGTAAAGTGTAAAGTGTAAAATAGGTAAAGTGTAAAGTAGGTAAAGTGTAAAGTGGGTAAAGTGTAAAGTGGGTAAAGTGTAAAGTGTAAAATAGGTAAAGTGTAAAATAGGTAAAGTGTAAAGTGTAAAGTAGGTAAAGTGTAAAGTGGGTAAAGTGTAAAGTAGGTAAAGTGTAAAGTGTAAAGTAGGTAAAGTGTAAAGTGGGTAAAGTGTAAAGTGTAAAGTAGGTAAAGTGTAAAGTGTAAAGTAGGTAAAGTGTAAAATAGGTAAAGTGTAAAGTAGGTCAAGTGTAAAGTGTAAAATAGGTAAAGTGTAAAATAGGTAAAGTGTAAAGTGTAAAATAGGTAAAGTGTAAAGTAGGTAAAGTGTAAAATAGGTAAAGTGTAAAGTAGGTAAAGTGTAAAGTGGGTAAAGTGTAAAGTGTAAAATAGGTAAAGTGTAAAGTGGGTAAAGTGTAAAGTGTAAAGTAGGTAAAGTGTAAAGTAGGTAAAGTGGGTAAAGTCCCTCTTCTCTACTTTATAATGACATAATATTAGCTTGGAGTAGAATGGAATTGAGGTCATTTCACACACACACACTCTCACACTCTCACACGCACACAGTGATCAGTGCTGTGTGTAATCATCAATGTTACAGTTACCCCTAAAATTAGCTTGATGCTAAGCTAGTTGTTATCACCTGCTGTTTGTGTTGTATTTCTGTCCAGAAGCAGGAAGGTTTAAAGCTCTGCACAGTAGAGCCGAACCTCTCTCTCTCTCTCTCTCTCTCTCTCTCACACACACACACACACACACACACACACACACACGTAAACACACACACAAAATGTGTGTTTAAAATTTTTTTTATCATAATTCAACTTTTGGCTTATTGTTTAAGAAAAATAAATTGAAATAGAAAGATGTAAAGAAACATAAAGGTGAATAAGATATCTACTAATTTTATTCATTTATTTAATGAAGTATTAAAAATTTCTATTCCATTTTATTTGTATAGCACTTTTTACAACAAGTCATTGTCCCAAACCAGCTTTATTTCATGTTTCGTGTTTTTTATCATAGCTACAATGCAATAAATTATATTCTCAGGTTTAATATCTAATATATAAGGGGTAAGAACTGCTGTGTAGTTGATATTTTGTATACTATTAAAAAGATTTTTAATAAAGAAAAATATTTTAGATTATTACAAAGATCATTTCAAGTCACAAATGTATAATAATGCCTGGAATATTATTAATAAACTCCTAAACATACAGAGTTATTCATAAGATCAATGAATATTAGCTCCAGGTTGAACTTTATGTATATATTCATTTGTTACTTAGTACGCATGTTTACACTGCAGTTATTAGTACAACAGCAAGAAACTTGTATATTCAGTAAAGAATCATTTTTAAAATACTAAAATCTAAAACACTGCTAAAATTACCCAAAGGTACGATCACTACAACTGCAGATTTATATATTAGAATATTAAATACTAATTTGTGGCGTGCTGTAAACTAAGGCACTTCCTGTTAATGGAGACTGCTGTTTCTGTGTGTGTGTGTGTGTGTGTGTGTGTGTGTGTGTGTGTGTGTGTTGGTCTCTACATGGTTCTGGAGGTTGGCCAAAGTATGACAACATTTCCCGCATAGACAGAAACACACACACACACACACACACACACACACACACACACACACACACACACAGTGTTGAAGTGTATATGATGCATTTAAGCATAGACATGTCACAGTTTTTATATTTAGATTCCTGATGAGTGTTGTTGAAAATCTCCCTGAGATGTGAAGAGGAAGGATCCGTGAGAGGAACCAGACTGTGTTAAAGGCATCTTCAGAACAAGCATCAGTCACTACTTACTTCAACTCGGGCGTTTTTAGCAAGTGCAGTCTTTTGGACGTTTAAGGAAGAGCATCCGCAGCCTTCTTCGGGGTGTCTGTGAAGGAACTCCTACAGTAAGCTCATGGAGATGTTCATGCTGTGTGTGCAGGCTGCAGAGTGTGTGCATGGTGAGCTGTAGCATCAGGATGGATCATGCATGTCTGGAGAGCAGAGGAAATCAGGATCATCAGGAGAGGGAAGGGCAGATAAGACTAATAATAAGAGATTATTAGGGACTGCCGTCAGGATGCTCTTGCCCTGTGATGGTTTAATAAACTGTGCACGGTGCAAGCAGATCCTCTGGCAGGGCGAGCTAGAAGAGAGACACAGAAAGAGGAAACACTCCATTTAGTGCTTTATAGGTTTATAGGCTGAACGTCGAAAAGACAAAAGAGATGGTCGTTGACTTCAGGAGGACTCGGGGCGATCACTCTCCGCTCAGCATCGACGGCTCTTCTGTGGAGATCATCAAGAGCACGAAATTCCTGGGCGTCCACCTGGAGGAGAACCTCACCTGGTCCCTCAACACCAGCTCTCTGCATAAGAAAGCCCAACAACGTCTTTTCTTCCTGAGAAGGCTGAGAAAGGCACAGCTTCCACCACCGATCCTCACCACCTTCTATAGAGGAACCATCGAGAGCATCCTGAGCAGCTGCATCACTGTCTGGTTTGGGAATTGTGCCATCTCAGACCGCAAGTCCCTACAGCGGATAGTGAGGACAGCTGAGAAGATCATCGGGGTCTCTCTCCCTTCTATCGAAGACATTTACACCACACGCTGCATCCGCAAAGCCACCAGCATTGTGGCTGACCGGACACACACACACCCCTCACACTCACACACACAAATCACTCAGATGAACTAAATAACGTCAGGACTGAACTGATAGACACACACATGCACAATCACACTGATGTACAACCATCTTCATTTGTTCATTCCCACCTACCTGAACTGTTATCTGCAATATTTGCACAATATTTATCTCACTCTGCTATTTGCACAAAAAATACTTTTGACAAAATGTAAATTGTTTACTGCTGTTTTTCTCACTACCTCAACTCATATCCCATCACTAAAAAGCCATTTCAGTACTGTAATGTGTTACTGTCATGGGTCTAGGTGGTGGTACTGGCTAGACCGGCTGATGTTGTTGCCGTGGGCCTGTATGGTTGGCATGAAGGCAGAGGGGTTTTCAAACAGAAATAGTCTTTATTTAAACAAACTCAAAAACAGACAAACGCACAAAGAAACAAACAACAAACTCAAACTCAAACTAGGGCTCAGGAAAAACACAGGAACAAGAACTGAACACAGGGAACTGAGCGCTGACACAGGGAAACATGGAGCTGGAGCTAGCTAAAGATACATAGGGGAACTAGAGACTGGAGAGACAGGAGAGACAGGAGACTGGAGAGACAGGACAGGACAAGAGACAGGACTGGAGACTAGATACAGGACCAGGGATACAGACTAGAGACAGGACTGAAGACAGGACCAGGGGCACAGAGACTAGATGGGTTAGTGGTTAGTTGGGTTAGTAGCTACATGGAATATGGAGACACTGGATGCTGACCTAACCGGGTTAGTATCTAACTGGATTAGTGGCTAACAGGGTTAGTACTGATCTAGGGGACCGGAACTGGAACACAAAAGGAAAGGCACACATGAGGCTATACCAAACTAGCGGCTAACCTACTAGCGACCAGAACCACTAGCAGTCAATCCCACTAGAGGCTAGCCTACTGGAGGCTAACCCTACTAGGGGCTAACCCTACTAGCAGTCAAGGCCTACCAGCGGCTAACCCTGCTAGCGGCTAAGCCCTCATGTGGCTACACAGAACTAAACAAACAAAGAACTACACCAGAAGGCTGACACTGGGGATACAAAGAACAGTACTTACAGAGGAGGAGACACGGCCTAACTAAACACTGAACAAGGCAGCTCCATGAATCCATCAGAACAAGGAACATACAGAAAGCCAAAACTAGAGCCCTCTGAAAACAAAGGTTACAAAACATAAACCAATTATAAACTTAAAGAAACAAAAATGAATGCCCACATGACGGTATACAAACAAACAAACAAACAAACAATGCAAACAATAGAACAAACTGCTATTTATAGAAACTCTAATGAGCCACCTCAGTTCAGGTGAGCACTCATCACCTGACTGAGGTGCCTTCTGGGAAACTGAGTCGACCAACAAAAACTACACAGAACGAAACAGTGACCTCTAGTGGAGGTTCCTAACAGTTACGTTGTTGTGTTACGTTGTTGTGTTGCGTTGTTGTGTTGCATTGTTGTGTTATCATGTAGCTCTTTGTTTGCACATTTGCACGTGCACTTTGTTGTCTTGTGTTGACTCTTCTTTGTATAAAAATTGATAGCTTTAGTTTAACTTAAAAATGTAAAATTGTTAATTTATGTCGTTTGCATGCATGTAGCACGTTGGTCCTGGAGGAACGTTGTTTCGTTTCACGGTGTACTGAACTGTATATGGTTGAAATGACAATAAAGCCGACATGACTTTACAGGTTAATAGCAGTGTAGATAAGATAGGGGTGATGTGTCCTCTTATCTTCTGCTTCTAGTGAGGACTCTCGCTGCTGCATTCTGTACTAACTGAAGCTTGTTTATACACCTAGTTGAACAACCAGACAGTAAGGCGTAACAATAGTCCAACCTAGAGGTGATAAAAGCATGAACTAGTTTTTCTGCATCATTTAGTGACAATATGTTTCTTATCTTGGCAATATTTCTAAGGTGAAAGAAAGCTATCCTGGTGATATTATCTACATGAGCTTCAAACGAAAGGCTGGAATCTATAATCACACCGAGGTCTTTTACTGTTGCATTTGATGGAACAGAAAGGCCATCTAAAGTTACAGTGTGATCAGAAAGCTTACTTCTAGCTGCTTGTGGTCCTATGACCAGAACTTCTGTCTTATCAGGATTAAGCAGAAGAAAATTCATTAACATCCAGGTTTGATATTGAGGAGGTTTTATATCAGCCTGTAGTTGGACAGCCTGCAGAGGTCAGAGGTCAGGGGTCGAGGTCTGGTTTCTCATTTACAGAGTTAATAACCCCTAATTTAACCGATTTAGGAAGATACCCACTGAGTACATCAGTACACACGCCATCATACAACAAACGCATTCCATCAACCACCCATGCAATCCATAAAGCACTAAACATTTTAATAATCACCAACACACACAAACACACACACACAGTTTCCGTATAAACAACAGCCCTAAACTCCATTTGTTTTTTATTTACTTGATGTGGATTTTGGTTCCATTTAAGAGCTTTTCGCCCCACACGGCTTTCTGTTACATTGTGAAAGATGTTTGACTCTGTGGGGGAATCGTCTCTGCCCTGTTGGGAGATCTCTCACCCCCTGGAGGGAATCTTCATGCTGCATGCGGGATGTTTTATCCCGTGAGGGGAATTCTCCACCCCATGCCGCGTGCTGCTGCCCCAGAGAGGGAGATCTTCCCCCGTGTGGCTCCAACCTGAGCTTTCAGGCTTCACACTGGAGTTCCTCAGCTCTGAATAGCTGATGATGCTTTTGTGTGTGTGTGTGTATGTGTGTGTGTGTGTGTGTGTCTGCAGCTGGAGAACATATTTCAAACGTCCAAGAGGCACAAAATGAAAAAAGGAGGAACGAATGGAAGATAGAATGAGATCCCCTTCTCTCTCTGCTCTATTCACACCACATACAATATGACGGGTAGTGTGTGTGTGTGTGTGTGTGTGTGTGTGTGTGTGTGTGTGTGTGTGTGTGTGTGTTAGACCTCCTGAGGAGACACTACCCTCATCTTCTCTCCTCCAGCTGTGTTTTTGAAGCAGAGAAGAGAAAGGGAAAGGGAAGAATGAGTGTACACTCGACGAGTGGAAGACATGCGAGTCTCGTCTCTCCGCCGCTAATAATCTCCGCCTCACGTCCCTCTAATTTACGGGTTAGCAAAGACACAGAAAACACACAGCCCGGGCCGAGGAGATGAAACACAGATCGTTTGCTCTAAATGTCTTCAGCATCACAACACGACGCTCGGCTCGTTTAATATTCACTTCAAATTCGCTTTCATCCGTCTGAAGTCGAGTCTGGTGAAGCTGCGCAGTCTTCAGATCTCTGTTTGAAATGAAACATTATACAAACGTTTACAGAAAGTGGAATGTAAAATCTGGGTTTTACATTTTTACAGCGTCGCACGTCTTCTAATCCACCACGCTGGAGGACTGTGTTAAAGGAGATAAAAATAACATTATAACTAAAACTCTTTGCTCATTTATACAGACAGACACACGGGGCAAGGACAAGGCAAGGCCTTAACGTAAGTGTGAACTGTCTCATCATCATCATCATCATCAGACAAGTGCATCAGCACTGAGAAATCTGATATCATTAGCGCTGATAGGATCTCAGCGTGATCATGGTTCAGGGGGGAAGTTCTTGCTCCTGGGAGGAGAGAAACCCCGAGAGGCTCCTGAGCCCAGATCTCACACACACTCAGACTCAGACGTCTTCCTTCTCTGCGGCGCCGCCACATGGCCGGATCCCGTCTGCGTAAGTGTCGAGCTCGTGTCCCAGGGTCAGTGTCAGGGTCGGGGTCAAGGGTCAGGGTCAGTGTCAGGGTGAGGGTGAGGGACAGGGCCAAAAGCTCTAAGAGGAACTAGGAGAACTGTGAGAGTACAGCACTAATCTCTCACACACACACACACACACACACACACACACACACACACACACACACACAACATCAGTCCAGTGTCTTTATGTCAACATCAGTGTGAACAAACCGTCACCAGAGGCGCTCCACCGTCCCTGACGTTAGCGCAGTGATGTTGGTGTAGTGATGTTGGTGTAGTGATGTTGGTGTAGTGATGTTACCACAACGTTATCACAACAATAATCCCTACTATGACATCACACCTGTTCACATGAAAATTAGGCCAACCACACACACACACACACACACACACACACACACACTGATTTTTAAAATATCTGTGAGTTTATTTTATCACATGGACAGAAACTTAGTTCATGGTGCAGTGTGTGTGTGTGTGTGTGTGTGTGTGTGTGTGTGTGTGTGTTGAGGAACTGGAGAAATGAGGATTTATCTTTATGATTAGAAATCCGTCCGCAGTGCACTAATGTGGTTACTGTACATTTTACATTTTGCAATAAAATCCTGTTTGCTTTGTTTCAACACTTTGTATTGAAACAATAGTCATAAACTGTGTGTGTGTGTGTGTGTGTGTGTGTGTGTGTGTATATTCCATGCTCTATGATGCTGAGCCTGTTCTTCACACACCAGCACAATAACTCCAGTGTCCAAAAGAATAATCATTTAATATTTATGTCTTCAGGGAAGCCGTTTTCAACAGACCTTTACTTCTCCCTCTTCCTTACACCTGCTGTGCTCACACACACACACACACACACACACACACACACACACACACACACACACACAGACGGGTTCTGGACAGCGATAAGTCACAGTGCAGGGCCAGGAGCTCGGCTGCATTACATCATGTTCAGGATATTTGATATTTGAGCGGAGACTGGGGAGTTCCACACTCAAACACTCAAACACCAGGAGGATCTCATTTCTCTCTCCCTCGTTCTCGTTCTCTCTCTCTCCCTGTTTTTCCTTCTCTCGTCATTGGAATTCGCTCTCACCATAATGTAACATGTCATGTTGTAATTTGGTGAAACCATGCAGAGACACAGTACGGCTAAAACAAAAACAGAATAAATTGGTTTCTGAATGAAGCAGATAAGATCTGCGAGAATGATATTTAATCCACGGAACGTTCCGGTTTAGTCCTGTTCCACCCTGAGCACCAACCCATGTGGATCTCTGCTCCTGTGTTTGTTTCTGTAGTCCTTAGTGATAGCCTAGTTACCGTACTCAATCTTTCTGAGCCTCGGATATTCGGCTTAGCGTCTTCCCCGTTGTCAGACGTTTTATTCCGAACGTTGTAGAAGACTTTCTAGACAGCATTTCGTCATGAAGTCTTCAGCTCAAGGCTTCATTACAGCGATGCTCTACAGCATACGGCTCCACCAGCTGGTGTTTTGGCCTCAAACTCAGACCAGTGCCCGCCAAGGAATCACTCCAGAGACACCTGATGTTTCTGCTGGTGGTCCTGCGATCCAAACCTCACCTCCGAGTGCTCTGGTGGTTTCACTCCTATGAGTTGATGGTTCCCTGTTCACACTCTGGTCCTCATCATGTCTTCCAGACATCCGGCAGTGTTTCCGCAGTGTTTCTGCAGTCCCAGGTTCCTTCAACAGAATCTGTGGTCTCAGCCACACCTTTGGTCATGATGAAGTCCTTATTTCCTCAGGCTGTTTTGTTTTCTGCCTTGCCTCCTTATGATCCTGCATCTCCACCTTTGCTGCCTGGTGGATCTTTGTTTCCAGCTTCCGCTCCAAGTGGTCCTTCAATCACACACTCACCTCCCAGTGGTCGTGCAGCCCAGCCTTGCCTTCTGCTGCTGCTGTGATCAAACATGACATCCAGTAGTCCAGCTGTCTCAAATTCACCTCCTAGAAGATATAAAGTCCAAGCAACGAGTTCTGGTAGACACACTGTCTTACGCTCCTGTGGTCCCAGCGTCACCTCGCAGTCCCAGGCTTCAAGTATGTAGAGTACACTCCGAACCATTACACCTACATGTCACTGATGAGCCTGCTGTTCACAGTGTGTGTGTGTGTTACAGTGTGTGTGTTACAGTGTGTGTTACAGTGTGTGTGTTTTTGTGTGTGTGTGTTACAGTGTGTGTGTTAAAGTTTGTGTGTGTGTGTGTGTGTGTGTGTGTGTGTGTGTGTTACAGTGTGTGTGTGTGTGTGTGTGTGTGTTTATGTTACAGCGTGTGTGTGTGTGTGTTACAGTGTTTGGTAGTGTGTTATAGTGTGTGTTACAATGTTTTTGTTTATAGTATATGTGTGTTGCAGTGTGTGTATGTGTGTGTGTGTGTGTGTGTGTGTATATACAGTGTGTTGTGTTGCAGTGTATTGTGTTGCAGTGTATTGTGTTGTAGTGTGTATTACAGTCTGTGTTACAGGGTGTGTGTGTTACAGTGTGTGTGTGTGTTACTGTGTGTGTTGCAGTGTGTTGTGTTGCAGTGTGTTGTGTTGCAGTGTGTGTGTTACTGTGTTGTGTTGCAGTGTGTTGTGTTGCAGTGTGTGTGTGTTACTGTGTGTGTGTGTGTTACGGTGTGTTGTCTTACAGTGTGTGTGTGTTACTGTGTGTGTGTGTTACGGTGTGTTGTGTTACAGTATGTGTGTTACAGTGTTGCGTTGCAGTGTGTGTGTGTTACAGTGTGTTGTGTTACAGTGTGTGTGTTACAGTGTGTTGTGTTACAGTGTGTTGTGTTGCAGTGTGTGTGTTACAGTGTGTTGTGTTACAGTGTGTTGTGTTGCAGTGTGTGTGTTACAGTGTGTTTTGTTAGAGTGTGTGTGTTACAGTGTGTGTGTGTTAGAGTGTGTTGTGTTGCAGTGTGTGTGTTACAGTGTGTGTGTTACAGTGTGTGTGTGTTAGAGTGTGTTGTGTTGCAGTGTGTGTGTTACAATGTGTTGTGTTACAGTGTGTGTGTTACAGTGTGTGTGTGTGTTACAGTGTGTGTGTTACAGTGTGTTGTGTTGCAGTGTTGTGTTGCAGTGTGTTGTGCTACAGTGTGTTGTGTTGCAGTGTGTTGTGTTACAGTGTGTGTGTTACAGTTTGTTGTGTTACAGTGTGTGTGTTACAGTGTGTGTTACATTGTGTTGTGTTGCAGCGTGTTACAGTGTGTGTGTGTGTGTGTGCATGTTACAGTGTGTGTGTTGCAGTGTGTTTGTGTGTTACAGTGTGTGTGTGTACAATGTGTGTGCTACAGTGTTACATTGTGTTGTGTTGCAGTGTGTGTGTTACAGTGTGTGTGTTACAGTGTGTTGTGTTACATTGTGTTGTGTTGCAGTGTGTGTGTATTACAGTGCGTATCGTTACAGTGTGTGTTACAGTGTGTGTTACAGTGTGTGTGTGTTACAGTGTGTGTTACAATGTGTGTTTTACAGTGTGTGTTACAGTGCGTATCGGTACAGTGTGTGTGTTACAATGTGTGTTTTACAGTGTGTTGTGTTACAGTGTGTGTGTGTTACAGTGTGTGTTACAATGTGTGTTTTACAGTGTGTGTTACAGTGCGTATCGTTACAGTGTGTGTGTTACAATGTGTGTTTTACAGTGTGTTGTGTTACAGTGTGTGTGTTACAGTGTGTGTTACAATGTGTGTGTTACAGTCTGTTGTGTTATAGTGTGTGTTACAGTGTGTGTGTTACAGTGTGTGTGTTACAGTGTGTTGTGTTACAGTTTGTTGTGTTAGTGTGTGTGTTTCAGTGTGTGTGTACAGTGTGTGTGTGTGTGTTGCAGTGTGTTTGTGTGTTACAGTGTGTGCATGTACAATGTGTGTGATACAGTGTTACATTGTGTTTTTTGCAGTGTGTGTGTATTACAGTGCGTATCGTTACAGTGTGTGTTACAGTGTGTGTGTGTGTTACAGTGTGTGTTACAGTGTGTGTTACAGTGTGTGTTACAGTGTGTGTGTGTGTTACAGTGTGTGTTACAGTGTGTGTTTCAGTGTGTTGTGTTACAGTGTGTGTTACAGTGTGTGTGTTACAGTGTGTTGTGTTACAGTGTGTTGTGTTAGTGTGTGTGTTACAGTGTGTTGTGTTAGTCAAATTCAAATCAAATTCAAATTTTATTTGTCACATACACAATCCTACACAGTACGATATGCAGTGAAATGCTTAGGCAACTGCCCTGACCTAAGAGAATAAAATTAAATAAAATATAAAATATAGAATATAAAATGTAAAATGTAAGAATATAAAATATAAAATGTAAGTAAGTAAAGACTATACATTATACTATACATTAAGTGTACAAATGGAAAATATTGCAATGAAAAATTGTAATTGTACAAGTAGAAAATAAAAATATTGAAATGGGGTGAACAAAAGGAACGGAATGTCCAGGGGTGTGCAAATGTGCAGTAAAGTGACATGTTAGAGTGGCTTGTGTGCATATTTAAAGTGACTGTTTAAACACTGTTAGTGTGTGTGTTTCAGTGTGTTGTGTTACAGTGTGTTGTGTTACAGTGTGTTGTGTTAGTGTGTGTGTTACAGTGTAACAGTGTGTGTGTTTCAGTGTGTTGTGTTACAGTGTGTGTGTTACAGTGTGTGTCTTTTACAGTGTGTGTGTTACAGTGTGTGTGTTACAGTGTGTGTCTTTTACAGTGTGTGTGTTACAGTGTGTGTCTTTTACAGTGTGTGTGTTACAGTGTGTGTGTTACAGTGTGTGTGTTTCAGTGTGTTGTGTTACAGTGTGTTGTGTTACAGTGTGTTGTGTTAGTGTGTGTGTTACAGTGTAACAGTGTGTGTGTTTCAGTGTGTTGTGTTACAGTGTGTGTGTTACAGTGTGTGTGTTTCAGTGTGTTGTGTTACAGTGTGTTGTGTTACAGTGTGTTGTGTTAGTGTGTGTTACAGTGTAACAGTGTGTGTCTTTTACAGTGTGTGTGTTACAGTGTGTGTCTTTTACAGTGTGTGTTTTACAGTGTGTGTGTTACAGTGTGTGTCTTTTACAGTGTGTATGTTTTACAGTGTGTGTGTTACAGTGTCCCGGGTCTCAGCACTGTCAGCTGTTTAAACACTCGGTCCAGGAGGACACACATGGCCAACACGATGCACCCATCAGTCACGTGTACAACTTCCTTCTCTTTAAGGACATTGGTTAACTTCATGATTATCAGCTGCTAATAAACACATACTGTGGAGCAGTGAGGAGACGTCAGATTCCAGCTCTCAGCGCCGACCTGCTTTAGGTTCTTTAACAGAAACATCAGGAATTTAAAGCTGAAATCCATAAAAGCGTTTTCATAATTCAAGCACAAAACTTTTTTTTTTTTAACAAAATCAAAAAGAGTTTAATTCCTTTTAGGATTAAGAGAAATTAGCAAACCAGCTTACTTGAAGCGTATTCAGCTCATTAGTATTCATAAAACATAAACAAAATGTAAATAACATATATTCTGTGTAACAGCATGTGTTAAAGCTATACATCAGCCTCGCGCTCTCCCACACACCTGCGTGTGTTTATTATTCCTGCTACAGACGAGGAGCCCAGACCCTTTCAGACCCCAGACCCTTTCAGAAGGATAAAAATGGCGTCTTGTTTTTCTTCTTCTTCTCCTCCATCACACTCAAAGCCTTCAGTAGGGGGTTCGTTCCACACTGTGCCTATTGTGTGTTTATGTGTCGAAGCTGTTTATGGAGCGCTCGATTGTTCACCATGACGGATTCCTGAGCTCGACATGAAAACCCGCTCACCGCTGAGACCTGCGTTCCCGCACGGGGAAACGACTGAAGCTCTCTAACGTAAAGTGCGCGCGCGGTTCTCGGGTGCAGGACCGCACTACCAGGTCCAGTGTGTTTTTCTGGGGGAATTTTAGTCACGCTTCATGCAGCTGCCGTCTCTGGTGTAGTGTTAAACAGAAGTCGTAGAGTGTGTCAGTGTGAAATACACAAATCTGAAGTCCTGAGCTCATTAAGCACTTTAACGTCCAGAAAGATAAAGAACTGAGTTTCGGTGAGGCGCAGGATTCATGGCTGAGAGTTAAAACATCAGTCGAGCGAAAACAGCGTTTCCATCAGGAAAAATGAGGAAAAGAATAAAGAACTAGATCCGAGATTGAAGTTTGCAGTTTGAGTAAAAAAAAAAAAAAAAAAAGTCTTTTTAACATTTAAAAACATCAATACTTTTGTATTTTCAGCATAAAAGCTGCGATGAGTTTAAAGGATTTTGTTAAAGCAAAGCGTTCAACCAATCAGAGCACGTAATGCGCAAGAAAATGTATCTAACATTTCAGATAATAACTCTAATATAATCTAACTTTATAACATTTATCGTCCCAGAGGCTGAACTGGCACAAAAAGAACGACTTTTAAATATAACTGTTTTATATATATGTGTGTGTGCTAGAAACAAAAAAAATCTTTTAGTTTAGTTTCTCTCTTGCTTACAAAGTGGAATCGCTCTGATTGGGTGTGTGTTCTTCTTGACCTGAAGTTCAGGGTGTCGGATAACTTCAGGTTTGGTTTGTGTTTCAGTTCTGTGAGAGTTTACACTTAAATAAGTTAATAAACACATACCAAATACCCCTGTGTGTGTGTGTGTGTGTGTGTGTGTGTGAGTGATGGAACACTAGTGCTCTGTAGAACACACAGGTGGAACCTCTATAGAATGGAGGAACGTTAATGAGGTGTTTAGAGGGCGTCTCTCTCGGTGTGGCCATCTTTATGAACCCTCCCCAAATCCCCGAGTGTAAGAAAGACCTGCAGCGCCACGTCAATCACTGCATGAAGTCATCGCGATTGTGCAGCGCCTCCTCTCAATGACCTCTTTGTTTAGGAGAGAAGTGCCCTAAATTAATTGGATCAATGATTAAGAAGGAGACGTCGCGCTCCAGCGGGCAGAGACAAAGAGGGCGAGCGGGGGATCGGCCTCACACTGACACATGAATTCCAGCCATAAAGAACGAGGGGACGAGGGGAAGAATGCGGCGGGGACGAGGCGGCCTGTGTGCGGTCCACAATCAGTAGAAAACACAAAAAGACAAAACGTCTAATATGGATTTGAGAAAGTAACAGTATGTGAGGTCTCTCGCTCCAAATCTGCTCGGTGATAAAGAGATAAAGCCATGGAGCGATGGAGCGATGGCCTCTTTCTGCTTTTGTGCCTTTTGTCTCACACGTGGTGAAAAGATTAATTTAAAGGGAATAAATAAATAAATCTCTCTCCCTGTTTATCTCTCTCTCTCTCGTTTGTATTTTTCACATGCAGGTTTATGAATGCAGAGAGTTTTCATTTTATTTCGTTTTTATATTGTTTTATTGTATTTTACTTGTTTATCAGTAATATCGAGTAAGAATTCATTGTTTTGTTCTTCCTGTAAAACTTCAGGTGCGGTTAGCCTCATGCTAGTGTGTTAGCCGTTGTAAGAAGCTCTTTAAGCTCTCCATCATTAACAAATTACCTTTAGTCGACTTTATGAACACTCAGCACATTCTCATTAAGATGCTAATCGCCGCTCAGTTAGCGCGCGGTTAGCTAGCTGCACACATCTCAGTGTTCACTTCCTGGTTTGGTTCCTGGTATCTCAGAGCTCCGTATTCAATCATGTATTATTATGATTGCATTAATGACCACTCAGTGTGTGTGTGTGTGTGTGTGTGTGTGTGTGTGTGAGATGCTGTTAAAGTGAAATCATCCAGGACACAGTGGTGTAATGAAACGGTGTTCCAGCTCTCTGAGGTTGATTATTTTCCTCTAACAGCACATCAGGAGCGTTGTTTACTCTCACACCAAACTAGTTTACTCTCGCTCGCTCGCTCGCTCAATCAAGATTCAAATGTCAAATTGGCATGACAAATATATATGTTATATTTACATTGATATTGCCAAAGCTCAGAGATAACAAGAAAATAACAGTAGTAGATAAAAAAAGAATATTGTACAAAGAGAAATAATAAATGAATAAGTGAGTACAAACATTTAGATAAAGTCAAAGACAAAGTGACTCCCATCAACATTCTGTAAAAAAGGAAAGCATAATAATAATAATAATAATAATAATAATAACAGTGATCTGTGCCCCCTCGCCCCCTCTTTAAAATAATACAAATTCAGGACAGACATGGTTTTAGTTTTATGCAGCTGTATTAACTATTAATTAGTGCAACTTTTGGAAAGTTTCAAAGGCATCACCCCGTCCTAAAATGAACTTTTAAACTCAGTCAGGTGAAGCTGATCACCTTCTCAATGGCGCACAAAGCTTTTTGACTTTAAATCAAAGCTCAACATGATCAAATCCCCACCAAGCACAGGGAGAACATCATGCAGACTCCACGCACACACACACACACACACACAGACCCGAGGTGGGAATCGAACCTGGACCCTGGAGGTGCGAGGCAACGGTGCTAACCGCTACACCAGTGTGACTTCATGTAGTTGTTCAGGAAGACGGTGAGGTAGAACACATCTCACACATCTCACACATCTCACACATCTCACACATCTCACACTCGCTCCTGCTGAATCCACTTCTCATGAAGGTTTTAAGGTGCTGTTTATTCAGCTCTTGTCTGTCCTGTTCACATGTTCATCAGTCTGAAACAAACGGCGGATCTTCAAACTAACACCAATGTAGCCCTTACTAATCATCATATTTAATATTCATCCAATTCATTATTAATATTAAACTCTTAATAAAATAAGAAAACATTTTACTTCATAAAAAGTCATAAAGAATTATGACAAAATGAAAAATGATGATTGTTAATGAACAGAAATAAAATGTAACCCTTCTGTGAGTGTGTGAGCGAAGGAGCAAGAAAACCAGCTCTGTACGCTTCACTGTCACATCACAAAAATATAATAATAATATAATTATATAATTATATAAACTGCTGAAAATACTGGAGTGCTGAATAACAGGCCCTTAACCCCAAAGCGGCCCACTGCAAGTGCACTAGACCTTATTTTTACCAGAAATGAGGAGGATGTGGACACACACACACACATGCACACACACGCACACACACACTGCACACACGTTTTGGTGCTTCATCTGTGAAAACAGGAGCAGAAATGATTCACATTGAGGATAAAGTAAATGAAGAGAAACAGAGAAAGTTGTTTAGTAAATTAAAGGAAATATAGATTATATATAATTATATTAAAGTAGATAAAAGAAATCTGGAATTTCTAGAAAATTTTCAATATTTCTCTGATAAACTATGCAAATTATTCCTAAATTATCCAGCTATGCTTTAGAGTGTAGAGTATTTATGTTTCAAAGGTTTTATTTATTTATCAAAATCACTCATTAAAGATCGACAGAGCAAGAGGAGTGAGTGGAGTGAGAGGTCCGGGGTGAGCGAGAGGAGTGAGGTGTGTGAGAGGAGTGGGGTGAGTGAGGAGTGGATGGAGTGAGAGGAGTGGGAGGGGTGGGGTGAGTGAGAGGAGTGGGGTGAGAGGAGTGGGGTGAGAGGAGTGGGGTGAGAGGAGTGGGGTGAGACTCCTGGTTTTATGCGGTTATATAACGTACCTCATATATCATTTTCTCATTCTATATTATATGTATAGAATCTGTTTAGACCGAGATATTTATAAAAGTGATATTTTTATGTTTCACTTTGATTCACTGATTCACTGATTGGGACTATGGAACCTATCAGCTCAGTTCAGAACAGGTCTTTTCAGGATTATTCCGTATTTTACAGGACGTTTGGCAACGCTAACACCACCAACATGCTACATACACACAAATACACACAGTGGATATAAAAAGTTTACACACCCCTGTGAAATACTAGGTTTTGGTGATGAGAAAAAAAATGAGACCAAGAGAAAAGGTTTTTCCACCTTTAATGTGACCTATGACCTCTACATCTCAATTAAAGTAAGACAAACTCAAACCTGTTGGAAGGGGGCGTGAAACTAAAAAACGAAATGATGCGGTTATATAAATATGCACACTTTGTTGAAGCACCTTTTGCTCTTATCCCAGCGCTCTCCAGGAGTCTATCAGCATGGCACTGACTTGACCTGGTCATATTTTCCCACTATGTTTTTCTCTTATCTGTCCGATGCGAGGGTGCCGGTTGTGCACAGCCCTCTTCACGTCACCCCTCAGATTTTCCACCGGATTCAGGTGCAGCCTCTGGCTAATCTAATCTTCTAATCTGATCCAATCTTCTTCTGGTGAATGCACGTTTTGTTGATTTGGATGTATGCTTTGGGTCATGCCCAAGGATGAAGTTCATCTTCAGCTTTCCAGCAGAAGCCTGAAGGTTTTGTTCCAACACAGACTTGTACAACTGTTCAGAATTCCCTCCACTCTGACCGAGGCCCGACATCCAACTGAAGGAAAACATCCTCGAAGCACGATGCTGCCGCCACCGCGCTTCACTGTGGATACGGTGCTGCTGGAGTGTTGTTTTTGCTCCAAACATACCGATCCCGCCCATGAGTTAGAAGCTCTCTGCAGACGATGGCTTGTGCTATAAGATGCGACTAGGAAAATGTCGGCTAAAGTCTACTAGAACAGCTGACCTTTATTTTGGGCTAATCAGAGGCACTTTGAATGATGGCAGGTGTGTACTGATTCCTAATGAACATGAATTTAAATGTGATTGTTTAACTCTGAACACGGCTACATTCCCAGTTATAAGAAGGTGTGCAGACTTACAAAGGTGATGAAAGTTCTGAAATGTTATATCTTGGTTTCATTTTTTTACTTCACGAAAATTTTAACAGAGGTGTGTAGACTTTTTATATCCACTGTACACACATACGCATAAAGACACACACACACAGAGAGAGAGAGAGAGAGAGAGAGACACACACACACACACACACACACAGAGAGAGACACACACCACACACACACACACACACACAGAGAGAGAGAGAGAGAGAGACACACACACACACACACACACACAGAGAGAGAGACACACACCACACACACACACACACACACAGAGAGAGAGAGAGGTTGAGTTTTTAACACACTTTATTTTGAAACAATAAAGAAAAACCTACTTTACATTTTTTCTTATATATACACACATTCACATATAAACACATATCTATCTATATATCTATCGGACTCCTCGGTGCTCCCGTGGTGGTGAAGACGGTGTAGCCGCTGTCCCCCTCTTTACATTTAAAGTTAACGTTTAAAGTCTGATCTTCGTTGTTTAAGATCGTGAGCACTCGCCTGCGGAAGGACAGGATGTGCCGCATGTTGGAGCTCTCACACCCGAGCGGGATCGGCCTCAACTTCACGAAACGGGCAGCTCCTTCAATATCGCCTCGTCCTTTATGAACGGAGGCACGTTAGATATGATCGCGCGCGCCGCGGGGGCAGACAGAGGGGTGACTTTCGAGTCAAGTCAAGTCAATTTTATTTATATAGCGCTTTTAACAATTGACATTGTCGCAAAGCAGCTTTACACAATAAAAAGAAGTAAGTTTTTATGCAATGTGTATGAATCAAAATGATAAGATTGTCTTTAACCGCGGCTCCTCTCGCACAGATTCCTCTCCGCGTCAGCGCGCTCGCGAGGTCGACCCTGTTCACCAACACCACCACAGGGACACACCTGACGCCATGCCGGAGAGACAAAGTCTCCACACCGGCCTCAGAGGACATGGAGCCCCGCCCGCTCTCTCTCTCACTGTAAACTTTATATATATTAATATATATATATATTTAAATTAATATCTACTGAAAATAAATAAATAAAAATAAATAAATAAATAAACAGTTGCCAGAAAACCTGGCAGGACGCCAAACAGCCTTCCACTCGCTCACTCACATCCGGCGAGATGTGATGTATTGAATTCTCTGAAAGTGTTCTGTAGTAAAATATTCACCATTTACTATCAAAAACCAGAATATTTTAATGTCATAGATTTTATAACTTTACTGTGTAAATGTTTGTTTGTTTTCATTATAATCACATTGCAGAAGAGGGAACAGTCAGTGTGGTATATAGACTGTATATATTCATGTGTGTGTGTGTGTGTGTGTGTGTGTGTGTGTGTGTAGCTCAAATCTTTTAACTTCTTTGTGTCTGTCTTTAACATTCTCCACAGGGGTGCAGTCTGCTGCTGCTGAGAGCTCAAGCTCTAACACACACACACACACACACACACACACACACACACACACACACACACACACACACACACACAGCTGTGTAGCCTGCAGATGTTTCATGGTTGGAGAAAAATAAGCCTTTAATTATAACCTCTCACTTATCATACTCTCTCTTCGTCTCTGTCTCTCTCTGTCTCTCTCGGTGTCTCACTCTGTCTCTCTCTGTCTCTCTCGCTGTCTTTCTCTCTGCGCGGTGTGTAAACGTCTCTCTGCCTTTCTCACGACACACACTTCACCTCCAGTGTGTTAATGCTGTACAGGACACACACTGTGTACCTACAGTAGATAGCAAACACAAAGATAGCTAATTACTTAGAAACCCTCCAGAGCGATTAGCCCCGCCCCTCAACTCAATTCACCTTTAATTATACAGCAGTTTCAAGGTCGAACATGTTCACAAAGCATCTTTACAGAAAATAAATACTGCCCCTATTCTGATTGGTTAGAAGAAAATAACTTTAACCTGAAACACACACACACACACACACACACACACACACACACACACACACAATTCTGTGCTTCAGTTCCAGACCTTTCTGTCATATTGTGTTTCCTGTTTCTGCAGCGTCTGGATGTCATTAACGCACTACAGCTCACACACACACAGTTTCCAAATTTATTACATCATGCATATGACCTCATCGCCCCAGTGGTGTACAGTGTAAATACAACAAAGGTGGTGTTGCCATAACAGTGTGTGTGTGTGTGTGCGTGTGTGTGTGTGTGTGTGTGTGTGTTTCTGCATGTGTGTGTTTGTGTTTTTGCATGTGTGTTTGTATGTGTGTGTTTGTGTTTTTGCACATGTTTGTGTTTTTGCATGTGTGTGTGTGTGTGTGTGTGTGTGTGTGTGTGTGTGTGTGTGTGTGTTTTTGCTTATTAATGTGTGTGTTTCTGCATGTGTGTGTGTGTTTTGCATGTGTGTGTGTGTTTGCATGTGTGTGTGTTTGTCGGTATGTGTGTGTTTGCATGTGCGTATGTTTGTGTGTTTCTGCATCTGTGTGTGTTTCTTCATGTGTGTGTGTGTGTGTTTGTAGGTGTGTGTGTTTATGTTTGTGTGTGCGTGTGTTTTTGCATGCTTGTGTGTGTTTTTGCATGTGTGTTTGTGTGTTTCTGCATGTGTGTGTCTTTTTGCATGTTTGTGTGTGTTTTTGCATGTGTGTGTTTCTTCATGTGTATGTGTGTGTGTGTGTGTGTGTGTTTCTGC
>CM059213.1:37700483-37707983 GCA_030347435.1 Clarias fuscus
GTGTTTTTGCATGTGTGTGTTTCTTCATGTGTATGTGTGTGTGTGTGTGTGTTTGTGTGTAAAACTTGGCTAACATTTAGCAAACCTGCATGAACAAAAGTGTGCACTCAACACAAGGTTTGAAAAAGAAAACAAACTTGTGATCATAAGCCCCGCCCTGAGCCCGTCCCCTAACGAGCCCAGAGAAAGCTTTGAGTGTGTAAAGGTTTATTTCCTGCTACGTTTACACACTCAGTGTTTCATAGTGATGATTAAATCAGTAAAGAAAACACACACCAAACACCAAACACTTTATCAGATAAATTCACTGAAAGAACAAAACAAAAAACAAAATCATGTATTACTTATGAATGTGATATTTTCCTGATTTATTAACATCTGATTTTATCAGTGTGTAACTTGCTAACATGAGCTAACCTGTTAGATTAAAATGCTAAGTGACATCATTACTGGTAGCACAAGTGATTGAGTTTAGCGGTAACGCTAAAAACGTTTTTTCAGTGTAATTGAAGTTTCTGTAAAAGTAGTGTAGTGTTTCGTTACTGGCTAAAATATTAAACATAATGCATTCAAAAACATTCATGTGTGATGGATGTTGGACACACACTCCACTTCAAAATGACGTGTCTCTGAAGACATGATAACAGGACCAGACTAAATCACAGGCTCTACTTATATATTTGTTTGTGTGTGTGTGTGTGTGTGTGTGTGTGTGTGTGTGTGTTGTATGTTCTTTTGCTTGGGCTGTGTATCTGTTCTCATTTTTACCCACACACTGCGGCCACACTTCAAACATCAGTCTACATTCTGTGTGTGTGTGCGTGTGTGTGTGTGTGTGTGTGTGTATGTGTGGTTGCAGCCTGTATTTAGTCTGGGAAAAAGTTTTGACTGAACTGTAACATAAATATTTTCATTATATGAGTAAAATACACAGTCTGTCTCCCTGGGTGTGTGTTAGTGGGTTTATGCGAAGGGCACACACACACACACACACACACACACACACACACACACACACACATAGTTGATGTGCTGAATAACAAAGCCACAGTGTCACTTCAACTACCAAATATGATACCACTTCCTGTCACATGACTGTAGAAACTGTAGTTTCCACTTGGAAAAATCTCAAAGTGAGGGAAAAAAAATTACTACACTGGAACCTCGGATTGCGAGTAACACGGTTTGCGAGCGTTCCGCAAGACGAGCAAAGATTTTTAATAAATTTTGACTTCAAAAATGAGCAAGTCTTCGTTTACGAGTACCGAGTATCACGCATGTGCTTCTTGTTTTGACGCCGAGCGTCACGTGATCGCAATTGGGCCGGTTTTTCTCTCTTGTGCTGTGGAATTGTGTGTAATCGTCTCCCCTGCTGGGTCTTAGTGCTCGTGTCTTACTGGTATAAGCAACATCAGTGCACGCGTGTACTGTTTACTATAATACTGTGACCACGCGTTTGTGTAAAACATCTTTTATTTTGTGTGTGTAAGCATGTGTGTACAGCGCGCGTGTACTGTTTATTATAACACACGTGTGTGTGCGCGTGTAAAGCAAAAGAAAGTCTCATTAGAGAGGTTAAAGATCCATTTTCTCACTCTCTATATTTTCATTATTTCATATGAGAACATTTGCTTTGATTTACAAGTGTTTTGGAATACGAGCCCACTTCCGGAATGAATTATGCTTGTAATCCAAGGTTCCACTGTATTTGACTTTGTGCATTTTGGGAGATTTCTCTGCCCTATCATGGGCTTCCTCAGCTCCAGGGGCGGTGACCTTCTGTCCTGCAGGGGTTCACACCTGACCCAGATGATGAGGGATTTATTAATGAGCTGTGGATTCAGGTCAGGTGTGATGGGAGCGCTGCAAAATGTCCAACTTCTGAAATGACGTTCATTCATGCACTCAGTACTTGGTCGGGGTTCCTTTAGTATAAACTACTGCATCAATGCACCATGGCAAGGAGCCGATCAGTCTGTGGCACTGCTGAGGCGTTATAGAAGACCAGGTTGCTTTGATACAGCTTTGAACGTGTCTGTATTGTTAGATTGGGTGTTTCTCATCTTCCTCTTGACCATCGCTCAGAGATTCTCTACAGGGTTCAGTTCGGGTGAGCTGGCTGGCCAGTCAACAGTAATATCATGGCAAGCAAACCAGTTAGTGGTAGTCTTGGCAGTTCTTCTAAGGTGTGAGAGCACACACGTCATTAAATACTGGCTGATATTATAAACCAGAAGATGCTGGTGCTGCTGGAAAATGAAATCAGATTTTTCTCCATAAAGCTAGTCAGCAGATGGAAGCATGAAGTGATCTAAAACCTTCTGGTAGATGCTGCGCTAACTTTGGACCTGGTAAAACACAGTGGACCAACACCAGCAGATGACATGACCACGCCCTCCAAACCATCACAGACGTCCTACTGGAATTGTTTTCAAATTTCCAAATGAAATGCAAAATATATTTCCATCTTTAACGATGACTTTGGCCCACTAATCAACAGTCCAGGTCTTTTTCTCCTCAGTCCAGGTAAGACGCTTCTGACGTTGTCTCAGGTTCAGGACTGGCTTGATAATAAGAATGCAGCAGTTGTAGCCCATTTCCTGAAGACATCTGTGAGTGTGGTGGCTCCGGATGCACTCCCGCCTCCTGCCTCCTTGTCAAGCTCTCCTAAGATCTTAAATGGGCTTTGCTGTGCGGATCGGTTACCCCTGTTGCTGGTGGTATCTTTCCCTACCACACTTTTCCTTTCCCGCCAAATTTCCGTGAATATCCTTCGATACAGCACCTAGTGTGAACAGCCAGTGCTTTCAGCGATGACCTTCTACAGCTTTTCCTCCTCGTGCAGATGATCGTCTTCAGGTTTAGAATATCAGCCAGTATTAATGACGTCTGTTACAGGGCTCTCACACCTGGAAGAACTGTCAGTAAAATCAGCCAAATGCTTATGTGTTTCTATGTGCGTTAATAATAACACTGCGTACATAAACACCAGGTTCTGTTCCACCCATGTGCTGTTTACGTTAAACTATTCCACCCCAAACTACAAGTACATTTAATTATACTTTCTTTTCATAAGCCAGCATGTACTTAAACCTGTGTGTATACTTCTCAGTTTAAGCCAAGTATACTTAAGTATATTTTTGTTTCTCTGATAAGTGAATAAAAAGTATGAACTGAAAGCATACTTGCTTATTTTAATTTAAAGGAAGTATACTATTAGCACATTTGAATGAACTTCTTTTTGGTAAGGGTTTCTCTCTCTCTCTTTCTCTCTCTATGGAAAAACACACATGTGGAAGCAGTTTTGTCAAGAGAGAAGAGCGCTGCTGTTTTATAGATTTGTTCTGCACGGAGGATGCAATTCCAGCCAAACTCCATGCACGCACACACACACACACACACACACACACACACACACACACACACACACACACACACACACACACACACACACACAGAAATGTACAGGCACCACCATAAACCGGAACATCTGTCATGTGTGATTTATGCATCTGCATATTCCACATAACGATAAGATATTTACAGCGTCTGATTTATGATTAAACGATTTGCTGCCTTCACTGATTCCTCCTTAAACGTTCAGGTTATGTTTAGTGTCTGAAATTTACTAACAAGTTTTGGAAGCAGTTTAGCATCTAAAGCAAATTACAAATGATAACCGTTGTAACACACTGGGATTACCCGAGCGTTAGCATTACAAAGGCTTCCTCCAGATCAGAGTGTGTGTGTGCTGAGTGTGGGACCGGGCTGTGTGTCGACTCGGAGAGATTTGCAGAAATTCTGTTGAGTTCTTTACTAACTGGTTTAGTTTCTCACTGCACATCACTAAAACAAATTGGAATGCAAACACTGCATGAGGTGTGTGTGTGTAGAGAGCGCTAGAAAAATAAATAATGTGAATTTATAGAGACAATTATTGTCTCACAATTTTCAGAACATGTCAGAACATCAATCTTCACCTGTTCACCTGGAGCCACAGCGAGGCCACTGAGCCCAGGCGCTCTCAGACCCAAGACCCGGGGTGTACACCTTTCTTACCCAGGATGGACGTTGTGGTGTGATTAGAGTCTCTCTGTAACAGTGACAGAGTGTTTCACCTCTTCATCAGATTCTGTCTCTGAACTTCATATCTCTCTCTCTCACTCTCAGTCACACTCTGAGTTACAAAGAGATCAGTATTTATAGGAGAAAGCTTTAGTGAATGGACCCGCTTGTGTACCCGGACCTGCTCATATACCAGGACCAGCTCATCTACGCCGACCTGCTCATGCACCAGGACCTGCTCCTGGAAATGGACCTGGAAATGCCAAAGGACCTGCTCTTGTACCCGGATCTGATAATGGACCTGCTTGTGTACCTGGATCTACTGGTGTACCCAGACCTGCTGAAGTACCCAGACTGGCTCTTGTACCGAACTTGCTTCTGTAAAGGGGCCTGCTCCAGAACCTGCTCGTATGCCCGGACCTGCTCTTCTACTGGACCTCCTCGTGTACCGGACCTGCTCTTCTACTGGACCTGCTTGTGTCCCCAGAGCAGCTTGTGTACCAGACCTGCTCATGTATGAGGCCCTACTTATGTAAAAGGACCTGATTGAGGACCTGCTCGTGCACTCAGACTTGATCATATACACAGACGTGCTTTTGTACCTCGACCTGCTCATGTAGCAGGACGTGCTCATATACGAAGACCTGTATCCGAACATGCTCATGTACCCAGACCTGCCCTTCTCACTCACAGACCCTGATCAATAACGCAGATATTATCGGATCAGAAATCAGAAGTTTTGCTTTCTGAAGCCCGCGTGACCCTATGCCTCTATCACACACACACATCTTTCTTTGTCAAACACTTGACCAGAGGTGGGTAGAGTAGCCAAAAATTGTACTTAAGTAAGAGTAGCTGTGCTTCAAAATTATATTACTCAAGTAAAAAGTAGTCATCCAAAATATTACTCGAGTAAGAGTAAATTCGGTGAAAATACTTTTTTTATTTTTTTATTTATGTAAGCAGCTGGCGGCACGGTGGTGTAGTGGTTAGCACTGTCGCCTTGCACCTCCATGGTCTGGGTTAGATTCTTGGACAGGTTCGATTCCCGTCTCTGTGTGCATGGAGTTTGCATGTTCTCCCCGTGCTTGCTGGGTTTCCTCCGGGTTCTCTGGTTCCTCCCACAGTCCAAAGACATGTAGGTTACGTTAATTGACATTCCCAATGTGTGTGTGTGTGTATGTGTCTGTGCCCTGCGATAGATTGGCACCCTGTCCAGGGTGTACCCCGCCTTGTGCCCAAAGTCTCCTGGGATAGGCTCCGCCCCCATGACCCTAAATACAGGATTACTGCGGTACAGATGATGAGTGAGAAGCAGCCAGACAAAATGATAAAATAATGTACAAATTCTGACATTTACAAATAATAAAATGAATGAACTAAATGAATGAAACTAAATATCTCTACAAAATAGCAAATTAAGAAACAAGAAACTAATCTCACTTTTTTCGCAATACAGTGGAACCTTGGATTACGAGCATAATTCGTTCCAGAAGTGGGCTTGTATTCCAAAACACAAGTACATGTATTCCAAAACATAAATACAGAAAAATAATGAATACAATATATGAAGTAAAACTAAAACAAATTAACCTGCACTTTACCTTTAAAAAAAGTAAAAATAAATCCCAACAGATAAGTGTTTTCGTTTGTGCGCACAGGCGCCGTGTATTTGTGTGTGCATGTATGTGTGTGTGTGTGTGTGTGTGTGTGTGTGTGTGTGTGTGGAATTAATGGAATCACAGCTGTAATGTTAAAAAAAACAAAAAAACAAATGAACCAGCACCTTACCTTTGAAAAGAATCATGACAGAGCAGAGTTTCTGTGTAGAGCAGTGTGTGTATCTGTGTGAAGCTGGGGAGGGGGGGTGTAAAGGCAAGATGGTGTGTGTGTGTGTGTGTGTGTGTGTGTGTCGGTGTCAAAAAACTCGGCACTCGTAAACCAAGACATGCTCGTTTTTCAAGTCAAAGTTCATTACAAATATTTGCTCGTCTTGCGGAACACTTGTAAACCGAGTTACTCGCAATCCGAGGTTCCACTGTATAAAGTTTTTGTAATAAATCCCTACTGTAGGTAATGTGTGTGTGTGTGTGTGTGTGTGTGTGTGTGTGTGAACAGTGTCGACTATTTAAATAACTTTAGAACAAACAAGAGTCTCACTTCACCATAAACTGTGTCCAGAACAAATGTAAGAAAATTTTATATTTTTAGCCTCTAATTTATTTGATAATTATATATTTTAACATTGCAACATTAAATAAAAAAAAACAGCTAAACTACCCGCGACATGTTTCCTCCGGTTAGAGGTCGAGTGTTTATATGTTGAAGTGTGTGTGTGTTTGGTCAGACAGAGGAGACACGGCAGTATGAAGCTGCTCTTCTGTGAAACATGCTCGGTATACGAGGCCAGCGGGTTTCATCCTCTCCTGTTGTAGCACTGGAGACAGACGCCGCTGCTAATGTTTGTTTTTATTCACTGTCTACAACGGCTGAAGTTTTGTTTTTCTCCGCTATGCAGCCAAACTGAAGTTTGTGTGTGGTCATGTGACTACATGTGATTCTTGTTACTGATTGGTCAAGCGGAGTCATGTGATTATTGTTGCTGCGTCTGATTGGTGAAACAGTCACGGCTGAGTCGAACGTAGCGGAGTAAGAGTAGCGTTTCTTCTTCACAAATCTACTCAAGTAAAAGTAAAAAAGTTTTTCAAAAAGTTCCTCAAGTAGATGTAAGTGAGTAACTGGAACTGTTCCTACCCGCCTCTGCACGCGACCAGGTGTGTGTGTGTGTGTGTGTGTGTGTGTGGCTCCTGAAAAACACAAAAGCTTGGAAGGTCTTTAATTACCAAATGAATTAGACAAAAAGTAAAGTATAAAGTCAAAATTGAATTGTCTTTGATGGGTGAGTCAAACTTTTAGAGAAAACAAATCGCGTCAATAAACTGGTGTTTTGTGTGTGGAGGTTACTCCTGGTGTTGTGTTGACTTGTGTTGACTCCTGGTGTTGTGTTGACTTGTGTTGACTCCTGGTGTTGTGTTGACTTGTGTTGACTCCTGGTGTTGTGTTGACTTGTCACGGGTTTCAAATGCCACACATGGTTTTATTTTTCATATGTGTGTGTGTGTGTGTGTGTGTGTGTGTGTGGTGCAGAATAATACCCTGCCCATTTGCATGCTCCTGCAGTGAACACTCTCAGGTGGCGTGTAGTGTTTAATATTAACAACATCCTGCGGGAACAAACTGAAGTCTCTCCGCTCAAGAAGGTCCTGTTACTGCTCCTACACAACTACACAACTGTTCAACACACACACACACACACACACACACACACATGTTCCTCCAAAAACTGTAGCTCCATGTTGAGGCAGCACAGACCGTGACAGCTGTGACTCCTCGGTCGCGTCACATTTCCAGCTTCTTCTTTCATATGCTGCACTG
>CM059213.1:37712983-37730483 GCA_030347435.1 Clarias fuscus
TCCCACATTAATCACGGCTCTACAGCCAATCAGGGGCGTCTGTGAGCTCACGCATGCGGAATGAGCGGATAGCGCCGTCCTCCGAGTGTGTGACTCCGCCCCCAACGGTGCGTGAGCGAGCAGTTCGAAAAGAGGCGGTCGGCTGGGTAGTAGCTTAATGTGGGAGCGCCCCCTAGTGACGGGGAGGAATTGTACACGACTAAAAATAGGGAGAAAATTGGGGAAAATTTCCCCCCAAAAAAATTCCAATTTAGTATGTAAAAATATGTTGGTTTTAATAAATAATAAGTTTTCATATAAAATATAACAACTATATAAACCTTTGGTTTTGATTCTGTAGCGAGTCAAACAGAAAGCAGTGGCAGCAAATTAGATCCAGGAGAAAAGTGGAGGTTCCACATCCTGCATTGTCCTGTTTTACAGAATGTATCACGGATGTTAAGTGACGCAGACCTGTCATTTATTATGGGTGGAGTAACTGCTGGGGTGCGAACAGAGTGTAGGCTTATTTTTCTTGGCGTCACCATTCTCCAAAAACCCTCTGAACCCATTCAAACCGCTGTGTTGCACAGGAAGTATCAATTCACTGATCATGTGACAGAAAGAATTTAGAATGGATTTTCAGGAAGCATTAGCTTTTGCCTGAAACATTAAAGCTTTGAAGTTTCTAAATGAAGGTTATATAGCAGATTTTAAACTAAACATTTTGGTATCAACAACCGGATCCTTCAAAGAATAGTAATCTGCAAAATGACTATTCACTCACTCATCGTTTATATCCCTTTGTCCTGTGCTGTGGGGGCCTGGAGCCTATCCCAGGAGACTTAAGGCATGAGGTTGGAATGCCAATTAGCTTAATCTACATGTCTTTGGACTGTGAGAGGACACCGGAGAACCCGGAGGAAACCCACCAAGCATGGGAAGAACATGCAAATTCCACACATACAGATCTGGGGCGGGAATCGAATCCAGACCCTGGAGGTGTGAGGCCACAGAGTTTACCACTAAGCTACCATCCATCCATTCATCTAGGTCCCTCTGTAGTACAACTACAGACCATGGAGGCCAATGGTGACCATTATATTTATTCCCACTTGTGATACTCCTGGTCAACACACACCACATTCACACACTACGGTCAAGTTGAAAACGCCTAATCTGCATGTTTTTGGACTGTGGGAGAAAACCGGAGAACATGGATGAAACCCACCCAGCATGGGGAGAACATACCGTCTCTATGCACGCAGAAGTGGGAATCGAGTAAGTATATCAGATCAGACTTTTTTGTCTGGTGCGTCTTTCCCTGTGAAGCCCAGTGCATGGAGGGCTGTGGTGTACTGGATGTTCTGATGCCTTTCTATCACAGCCAGTGTTAACTTTTTAGCCGTTTGTACTGCATTGGCTTTTCCGTGGGATCAGTCCGGGCTGGCTGTCCTTTGGTCCCTGTGGGCATTTGTGAGAACAGACACACACACACACACACACACACACACACACACACACACACACACACACATCCAAAGGACAGTAATAATTACTCGGTGAGATTAATTAAGTACCATGGCAACAAGCTAACAAAAAGGAAACCAAGGCCAAATAAAGAAAGAGTTTGTGTGAAGAGGACAGCCGGCATAGAAAGGTAGTGGGTGGACACTGCACACAGTGTCCTAGCACTGACTCCACCCCTTTCTTGTCTTTCATTAACTACCTCAATGTGCTCATCTGTTTGTGTCTCACCTTTATTAGTGTGGTTATTTTTATCCTGTTGTTTCTGTTCTGAGTTGTGGAATCTGACCATGATTTTCATCTTGTTGAGTTCTGAGTCTTGATTCATGGTTGTTTCCGTGTTTAAGTGTGATTATTTGATTGAACCCCCAACTGAGTTTACATGTGTTTGCGTGTGTGTGTGTGTGTGTGTCTAATCATATACACATTTGTCATCAGACTAGATGACCTGAATGTTGGTTTTAGAAACCTTCATGCCCCCTTCACCAAGTCAACACAACATCATGGTGGAAGGATGGTGTTCAGCTCCATGTGCCCAAGTAAAGTGTGTACTAAAGCCACAGCTGGCTAGCCATTGACTAACCTGCTGATTCCTGTTTGCATGAATTTGCACTGAATGAACATTTTACTAATCCAGCAAAAAAAAAAAAAATCTGAAAACTATTTGAACATGGCCTCATCACTTATCCACAAAAATATATTAACAATATTCACCAGTTCCTTTATGCTTTGCCCTTGCATAAAAGCATACAATTTAGTGATTTTTTTTAAACAGTCAACTCTTCTTTTAGCAATGTTCAGAAATCTTTTAAATTTGCCGTTATTAAACCCTAATTAATTAACCTGACCTTGACCCCTGTCAGCTGTACAACTACAGGCTGATATCAAACCTTCCCTTTATCTTCAAAGTCCTAGAAATGTGTGTAGCACAGCAGCTATGTTCATATGTACATAGGAATAACATTCATGAAATGTCTCGGTCAGGAATTAGACCTCATTATAGTACAGAGACATTGCTGGTTAAAGAGTCAGGGTATCTCAGTGGTCAAGGCATTGGACCACGGTTTGGAAGGTCCCAGGTCCAAACCCCATTACCACCATTGGGCCCATAAGCAAGCCCCTTAACCCTCAAGTGCTCAGATGTATGATGAGATAAAAATCTAAGTTGCTCTGGATAAGGGTGTCTGCCAAAAGAAATAAATGCCCTCCTATTGGCCTCTGATCAGGGTTGTGTCTCTTTGCTTGTGTTACTTGACCTCGGTGCAGGTTTTAACACCATTGATCATTGTATTATTTTTTCTAGATTAGAAAATAATATAGGAATTAAGGGACGGCCCACTCCTGGCTTAGGTTTCATTTGACTGATCGTTATCAGTTTGCATATGTAAATGGTGACTATTCTACGTGTACCAAAGTTGAGTTTGGTGTTCCACAGGGTTTGGTTTCAGGCCCACTGCTATTTTCTCTTTACATGTTTCCTCTGGGTAACATAATTTGTAAGCATGGTATTAGTTTTCACTGTGTATGTCTCAGCAAAGCCGGATGAGAAACATTAGTTTAACAGAGTTGAGCAATGCGTGAAGGACATAACACTGGATGCGAATTAACTTACTTCTGCTTAATCCTGACAAGATAACGGTACTGTTAATTCAATTCAGTTCAATGTTATTTGTATAGCACTTTTAACAATTGATATTGTCGCAAAGCAGCTTTACACAATCAAAAGAATTATAAAAGTTTGTATGAGAAGTGAACATGTATGAATCAAAATGATAAGATTGTCCCAGATGAGCAAACCGAGGGTGACGGTGCTGAGGGAAAAACTCACTGAGATGGTAATAAGAAGAAACCTTGAGAGGAACCGGACTCAACAGGGAACCCATCCTCATCTGAGTGAGAACGGAGAGCAGGGATTGATCTGCATCATGCATCAGACAGCTCCAAGGGGCAGTGGGGTCTGGATCACTGGCAGCTCAGGAGCGACATGTGTAGCTTGACAGAGAGACAGAGAGAGAAGAGGAGAGAGTAGGAGAGAAGGAGAGATAACAGTTAGGTCTGGTCACTATCAAACAATGTATAAGGTGAATGTATATTTAATGTAAAGTGCAAGCAGGGACTCCGGCAGGACTAACTATGACATCATCACTAAAAGGGAGGAGCCAGAAGGAAACATGAGGGGGAACTGAGATGTAAAGCAACCAATCACCTCACCGTCAACAAACCTGAGTGAACAATGAGAGTGGGGAGGACAGCATCTAAACATACCAGTTCACCAGAATACTCTACGTCCATGAGTCCCCCAGATCTGCTCCTTTACCTAAGGTTCATCTATTTACAAAAATGCTGCGCTAAATAAATAGGTTTTTAGCCTAGACTTAAACACTGAGACTGTGTCTGAGTCCCATTAACTGTCACTTTTTTTTACAAAGACCCAAAGTTATGGAATAGTCTTCCTATTAATCTTCGGGACTCAGACACAGTCTCAATCACAAAATGACAATCCAGGTCCTGTGACATGAGAACTGCTGTAGTGTTGGAAGAATGTTTTGTGTCCCTTCTGCTACATTTTGTTAAAATCTCTGTTTGTTTGTTTTTGAAATAGCTTGAATTGACTCTACATTTGGGTCGCCTTTTAGAGGAAATTTCAAGTATCACCCATTCTGCAAACATGGAGCCTCCTACTTTCCAAAGAACCCTCGAGGAACTCTTTGTGTAGATCGGATTGGCCAGAAAAGATTAAAATTTTATGAGATGTGGGTCAGCCAGGTTGAGCAAGTGGCAATATTTTATTGCTCTTTTTTATTTGCATGTGGAAATCCTGCCAGATAACACTCCAGATAGCACACACACCCACACGCATACACACCGACACACACATTATATGCAGGTCTCAGCTGTTACTCTGAGGGAACAGTTCTGAGATAGTTCTGTCTTCAGAGGACAGACGGGGGAGAGACAGACATGGGAGAGGTGAAGTGATGGAGGAAGGGAAGAGAGGAGGGGAAAAAGGACAGGACAGGAAGGAGTTAAATAGACGAGTGGAGTTGAACAGGAAGGCAGACATCGGGCGCGACTCCAAACAGATGTTCAATTGTTTCACAAGCTGAAAAAGTTGGAGTGAGTTCAATATGGAGGGCGAATGAAACAGAAAAGAGAGTGGGATCACAGCTGCAGAAAAGAAGGGAACAGACAGATGGAGAGAGAGTCTCTAGCAATGAAAGAGGAAGAGAGGATTGTGGAAATAAAGGGAACAGGATTCTGCACAATGACAACAGTACACTAAGTTATTGTCTGACTGTGTGTGTGTGTGTGTGTGTGTGTGTAAGTGAGAGAGAGAGAGACTTTATCTGTGATGTAGCAACATGATTTGACAAACTGATGTGAAGAAACAATGTTAGGGAATCTAATGTGAGGTAATGTAACAGTGAAACACTGTAATGTAATGTTGCGTAATGTCATGTGATGTGAAGTAAATCAAAGCAATGCAGTTATATAATGTGAGGTAAAGTAGCACGAGGTCAGTGGGATCAAAAGATAATGTAACACGAGGTAAAGTAATGCGAGGCAATGTAACGATCAAACAAAGTTAGTTATTGCAATGTAATGTACAGTAGATAAAAACAATGCAATGCAACATGAGGAAATGTAATGTGAGGTCAAATCTCTTGAGATAAATTAATGTGAGCAACACGAGGTAATATGATAAAAGGTCATTTACTGCCTATGCATCCCAACATCTGCCCCCTGTCTGTCTATCTCTCCGTGCACCTTTCTGTGTCCATCTGTCTGTCTGTCTGTCCCTTTGGCAGTCCGTCCCACTTTGTCTATCACACCATCTCTCCATTTATCTGAACTCGCACCTGCTCTAGAGAAAAACAGCCAGCCGATCTGCGTTTAATAACAGATACAATACAACACTCATTCACACTTTCAGTGATTATAAGAACAATCTAACATTCAAAAAGCTTTGAAGTTTATTTGTTCTGTGTGTAAATACAGTAAACAAACAGTAAACATCTACTGTACAATCTCACTCGTGCACTGGATAAAGTCACACAACCACCCACTTTCACCTATCCAGGCTCGTTGTTTTTGTTTTGTGTGTGTGTGTGCGTGTGTGCGTGTGTGCGTGTGTGTGTGCGTGTGTGTGTGTGCATGTGCGTGCATGTGTGTGGAGTGCTCACTAGTAGGTCAAAGAGCAAAGACTCTCTGCAACATGCAGCAAGAACACATATTTCTACACATATTTTTGCTGGCCCACTGCCACACACACACACACACACACACACAGAGAGAGAGAGAGAGAGAGAGGCAGCAGCATTGTGCAACTGGAGAAACTCCAAGGCAGGAAAGAACAATAGCTAGACTGGACTTAATTAACCACACAACAACAGACTTTACATCACACACACACACACACACACACACACACACACACACTAAATATGAGTTCTATATAGTGCATGTGCTGATAGCTTTTTGACATACACAAACAAGATGTTACATTATCTCATGCTACATGACCTTATAGTACTTTACCTCATGCTACATTACCTCGCGTTATGTTACCTTCCCCCTACATTACCTCACATTAAGTGTTATTAAGTTACCTCATTGTACATTTCCTTATATAACTTCACACTATGCATTACCTCATGCTACCTCACACTACGTTACCTCTCGCCATGTTACCTCAGGCTACGCTACCTCAAGCTACCTCACCTTACATTGGGTTATAAATTAAATTTTATTTGTATAGCGCTTTTGACAATTGTCATTTTCGCAAAGCAGCTTTACACAATCAAAAGAAATTATGAAATGATTGTATGAAGTGTGAGCAAGCCACCAAGATACCTCAGCAAGATACCTCACATTACGTTATCCCACGCTACGTTACCTCACGCTACATTACCTCATATTATGTTACCTCATACTACGTTAACCCTGACTACGTAACCTCATGTTACCTCTTGCTATGTTACCTCACGCCATGTTACCTTACATTACATTACCTCATGCTATGTTTCCTCATAGTACCTCAACACTCGCTCACTGTTACCTCTCACTAGTGTTCATTTTGTCAGCTATTTTCCATTTTAGTCTTAGTTTTAGTCCCGGGATAAATGTCCCTGTTAGTTTTTATCTTATTTACTAAATCTTATCCTATTTTTGTTTAGTCACGTTTTAGTCCAATAAAACTCGGAGCATTTTAGTCTAGTTTTAGTCAGAGGAACCCTTAAAGATTTTATTCTAGTTTTAGTCAATGAAAATGTTTTAGCAATAAGATTATTATTAATTAACCCTACGGTCAAACTAGTCTAGCCAAAACCCTTTATTTAGTTTTTCACAAAATAATTATATATATATAACATTTCAGATTGATGTTTCAGATAATTATATTCATTTTTAACTTTCACAACAACTGCTGCATGTCCAATACTCTTGATCCTTTTTTAAAATGTGAATTTACACACTTGGACTGTTGTAAGGATAACTCCTATTGGTCACAATCATTTTCTATTAGCTTAATGGGTTTGTCAACGGTTTAGCTACAAAATAAAATAAAATAAAATACATCACATATAACGAAACATAATTGGAACAAAGGGGCTGTAAAACTACCTTGAGATTTTTATGGAATGACTTGATGTATCTCTTCAGGTTTGTGGTATTTTTCCCAGCAACTGTGTTCCCCCACTGTTTCCCCTGCGATATTACAACACATCTGCTTTTTTTCTCCGGTTCAATATGAAGAAAATGGGCTCAAAATCGTCTCTTCCCTTTCACCCGAGTTTCACTGCTTGATGACGAAGAGTTAAAGATGACTGAGCTTGTAACATCCCGACACTGTGCGCGCAAACTACTCCTGATACGCCGCCCACCGCGTCCCGGGAAACACCGCTGCTCATGTTATAATGAATGAACGCTGTATCTCAGCGGATTAGGTTTTTTTTTTTTTTTAAACCACATTTTAGTCTCGTCTTTTAAAAGTCAACAATTTTGCATGCTGATTTTGTCACTGCCACTGTTTATTAATATCTGTGACATCTTGTGATCGTCTCGTGTTAGTCACAGGAAAAAAGTCATCAACGAATGTCTTTTATCCTTATTTTCGTTGACGTAATTAACGCTGCTTAACAAGTGTTACCTCATGCTACATTACACCTCACCATGTTCCCACTTGCTACATTATCTCACGCTCCACCACCTTGCATTTGGTTATACATCTTATATACCTCATGTTACCTAATATTACATTACTTCATACTATGTTACCGCTTGCTATGTTGCCTCATGCTACATTACTTCAGGTTACGTTACCTCACACTATGTTACCTCTCGCTACATAACCACACATTAAATTACATCATGTAACCTCCGGTAATGTTACCGCACGCTACGTTACCTCCGGTTATGTTACCGCACGCTACGTTACCTCCGGTTATGTTACTTATTTTATGTTTCATTGTTATTAATAAAAGTAAAAAAAAAAAACTTTACTATTTATAGCAGTTTGAAGTATTTGACACTAATGTTAAATAAATTTTTTACAATTACTTATTAAACTTAATTTTAAAGGTAAATAATCTCAGCAGCAGTGTGAGGAGCCAGGGCGTAACACACAGCCCGCTGATTTATGACTGTTTGCACTACAGGGAGGATTTTATCTTATTAAAGCTCATAAATACGACATAAAACAGAGAGCGACATTCCTCTATAAGCAGGATGCCACAATGGTGATGTCACTGTGAGGCTCTCTCTCTCTCTCTCTCTCTGTCACACACACACACACACACACACACACACACACACACACACACACACAGTTTTATGAACATGTGCACATACTTTAAAGTCTGTGGACAGGGTGAGGCATTAAACAGGTGGTGTGTGTGTGTCTGTGTGTGTGTGTCATGGTCTGTAAATCTGAGCAGCTGATGAATGAGATCCTGTTGACCCTGAAACACACCTGACTCACAAATAGTCACAGATGTACACAGAGACGGCGAGACGCCTGGATTGTGCAACGTGAGAAAGCAGAATGTCCACAGTGAGATCTTATAACTACATTTGTGTTTAGTGATGAGCCTTATTTGCTCATATGTGCCATTTTATAAATGTGTTTTTGTTTACATTTACCGTTAAATGTCTGTATTTTATAAATACAGAATTAGACTAATACAACACATGCTGAACAATAAGTGTACATGAACATGTCCCCAGGTTATAACAACAGGTTATAAGCATGTGCTGATCCTGAACTCTGGCTCCTGGTCGAGGCAGCTTTGAGCATTGTGTCGGTGTGGTGCTCTCCCAGAGAGACTGCAACTACATGAACTGCCTATTTTTGCAGAAACCTGACACTTGTGAATCAGGATTATGACAATGGTCATCAAAACTGCTCTGTAAGACCGGATATACTGTTAGAAGTCATGACTTACCATAAAAACCTGGAGCCAGTGAAATCGATTCAGTACATAGCACACAGCAAGCTAAGTGGGTTTTATTGCACACGATCTAAGGATGATGAATCTGATGCCTGATCTCGGTCCAAGAGTTTTGGTACATCAGCGTTGCTCTGGAATTTACTTTTCAATTGCCAGGATCAATAAAGTATGTATGTATGTATGTATGTATGTATGTATGTATGTATGTATGTATGTATGTATGTATGTATGTACACTGGAACCTCGGATTGCGAGTAAATTCATTTAAATACTGTTTGCACTGTTGTCACTTTGCCACATATAAAATTGGACATCACGGCTGAACTGCAATTAACTTCATTTCTCTTATTCGGGTTTTTATTTTTATTTTTTTACTTTAGATTTTTTATTTATATGCTTTATTTATATACTCCTTATACAGTATATCTTGCAGTGTTTGTTCATAGATTTTCTTTGCACTGGTAACATCTGGTCAGTTCTTGCATTACCCTGTGTGTACAGATTAGATGTGAGATATACAGTGTGCAATCTACAACCTAAATTTGTGTTACTGTCTTTATGGCTATCTGGAATTTCCTTCGGGATCAATAAAGTATCTATCTATCTTTAAAAAATTTCCATTCTGTTTTTTTTTTTTTTTCAATTTTATTTATATAGTGCTTTAAACGATGGTCATTGTCTCAATGCAGCTTCAGAAAATTAAAAGAAGATTGTGGGAATGTATAGGAGCAAGTAAAAATGTGTACGGATTATAATAATGAGATCGTCCCTGATGAACGAGCCGAGGGCGACGGCGACAGAGTCTGGTTCCTCTCAAGGTTTCTTCCGATTGCCGTCTCAGGGAGTTTTTCCTTGCCGCCGTCGCCCTCGGCTCGTTCATCAGGGACAACGGAAAAGAATTAGCGTAGCTGCTGTTCATTATATTAGCAACAGATAAGAGTGTGCATTTAGATGTACTGGAGTATGAGGTAAAGAAATTAATTATGTGTATGCCAGATTAAAGAGATGCGTCTTGAGTCTACTTTTAAATTGGGAAACTGTGTCTGAGCCCCGAACACTGTCAGGAAGGCCATTCCAAAGTTTTGGAGCTAAATATGAAAAAGCCCTACCTCCTTTTGTAGATTTTGATATTCTGGGAACTACCAGTAGTCCAGAGTTTTCTGATCTTAAGGAGCGTGGTGGATTGTAACGTATCAGAAGACTGGTTAGGTATGTGGGAGCTAGACCGTTTAGAGCCTTGTAAGTAAGTAATGCTATTTTGTAATTAATTCTAAACTGAACAGGTAGCCAGTGCAGGGATGATAATATTGGGGTTATATGATCATATTTTCTGGATCTAGTGAGAACCCTGGCGGCTGCATTTTGGACTAACTGTAGCTTGTTTATTGAGGACGCAGGACAGCCACCCAGTAATGCATTACAGTCGTCCAGTCAAGCTGGTTGTAGTAGTACATCCTTCTAAACTCAAGCTGAAGTGTGCGAGCTTTTGCGTACTGGTTTTTGGGCCAATAAGTAATATTTCTGTCTTATTTGAATTTAGTAAGAGAAAATTATCGGTCATCCAATCTTTTCATGGACACACTCAGTCTTCAGGAGATCTAAGCCTTAATTGCTTATGTGCCATTTTCTAAATGTGTTAAAACTGTACATGACCTATATCTACAGACTTAGACTAATTCTAATACAATTCAACAATAAATATCTGCACTAGCTTTGTGAATGTAGTCATGCGCAGGCCCAGCGTGTCGCCGATCAGTGCAGTATAATTTATAAAGGCCAGATTTACTTTACATGACTGAAAAGCAGCATGTCGGCGTGTTGGTGACTCACATCGTCGTCGTGATTTTCTCCTGAAATGAATCAGAAGGCAGGGTTGCCAAATCTCAGCCCACATCCCTCACCCACTCGCTGCACCCACGGCCTGCGCTTCACCCGTTTCACTTTATTTTCTGCCAAAAGACGACACAGAATTCAGCGCTAATCCTCATACAGGCTTCTGTCTGGATAAAAACATCAGTGTGAGCAGGACCCTGGTGACCCAAGTCATTATCTGAAATATGTAAGGTTTGGAAGTGGAGGGAAAAAACAATCATTTTTAACCATATTATTACAGACTTTTTAATATTTTCTGAAATGTCTTCATTTGCAAAACTTCTACTGGTTGATTTTTATAGATACAAAAAATAGATATAATAATAGCTGGAAAGGAGAGAAAATAGGTAAAAGAAAACGGTTTCTGAGTGAACATTCATAAATCATTATACATGTGCTTATGCACACGGCATTTGTTGGTAATGATGTTTGGAAACATTTATATTCCCTAATAATGCCTTGTAAAGTTCTAATAGGCAAGGCAAGTTGATTTGTACTGCACATTTCATACACAATAGTAATTCAAAGTGCTTTACATAAAAGAGAAGAAAATAATGATGAAATGAAATGGAAAATAATGGCAATAAAACTTAAAAAAATTTATAACAATAACAAAAAAAATAAAAATTTAAAATTTGATTAAAGATACAAATAATGAAACCTTTAAAACTAATTAAAATTTTGTGTAAAATCAAAATAAAACAGTTAAAAATATTAGATAAACATAAAATAATGCAACAATGTTTTATTAATTCATCATTTTTCAACATAGTTTAATTAAATGGTCACAATTCACTATATTTCACAACTTTGTGACTTATTTTGTGACACAACTAAAAGGGAGAGCCAGAAAGACCCACAGCCCGCATGTCTATGATGTCATCGTTAGTCCTGCCGGAGTCCCTGCTTGCATTTCTGCACTAAATATACATTCACCTTATACACTGTGTGACTGTGACCAGACCTAACTGTTATCTCTCCTCTTCTCTCACTGTCCCCCTGTCTCACTACACACGTTGTTCCTGTCTGACTCGTCCTGGTGTCCCTCTTCTGGTTGGTGATCTCCTCACATGGAGCCCCGTGTGGTCTGTCTGGGACGCGTGTGGTGACTGGGGACGGTTCCACTTCACCATGAAGACGCTCCTGTCCTCGGCTGATGCGGACAGCTGTTCTCTGAGGACTCGTGACTGCAGTCGCTCGATAGTTCAGGACTGGAGTTTCCTACAGTCTACCTGAGCCTCCAATAACCAACTGGACTCCATATGAACTTAAACACGTCTCCTGTTATACTGAACTTCCAGCCTCCTAACACACAGTATGAGTGCAGATCAATCCCTGCTCTCCGTTATCACCCAGATGAGGATGGGTTCCCTGTTGAGTCTGGTTCCTCTCAAGGTTTCTTCCTGTTACCATCTCAGGGAGTTTTTCCCTCAGCACCGTCGCCCTCGGCTCGTTCATCAGGGACCATCTGATCATTCTGATTCACACACACTCACATCTCACACACACTTCAATAATTCTTTTGATTGTGTGAAGCTGCTTTGCGACGAGGAAAATTGTTAGAAGTTATACAAATGAAATTGAATTTAATTGAATTTTGACTTTTGGTTCTAAACACATTATAAGCATTAAAGTCGTCGTCTAGCTCTTTACATGATTAAGTGCACATTAGGGTTCTCTCAGAATTTTTCTTTCACTAAAATCACCCTCACATCTCCATTTCCCATCACACACTGCGGCCTGCAGACATGGCCGCCTTGAACCACAATCCTCAAGTCAGTTCCCTTCTCTGGAGCTCTAAAGCTACACACCTGTTCCCAATTACACATTCACCCCATATAATCTCACACACACACACACACACACACACACACACACACTGCAACTCGGACATCCTAAAGTAAACACTCAGCTTCCATGTGACTGACTTCACCTACTACTGCGCTCGGATACTCTGGTTTTGATCCAGTCTGCTTGTGTTGGTTTTACTTCTCTGTTTTGGGCGGGGTGTTGTTCTGGGCGGGGTGTTGTTTTGGGCGGGGTGTTGTTCTGGGTGGAGTGTTATTTTTGGCGAGGTGTTGTTCTGGGCGGGGTGTTGTTCTGGGCGGGGTGTTGTTCTGGGCGGGGTTTTGTTTTGGGCGGGGTGTTGTTTTGGGTGGGGTGTTGTTCTGGGCGGAGTGTTGTTTTGGGCGGGCTGTTGTTTGGGCGGGGTGTTGTTTGGGCGGGGTGTTGTTCTGGGCGGGGTTTTGTTTTGGGTGGGGTGTTGTTCTGGGCGGAGTGTTGTTTTGGGCGGGCTGTTGTTTGGGCGGGGTGTTGTTCTGGGCGGAGTGTTATTTTTGGCGAGGTGTTGTTCTGGGCGGGGTGTTGTTCTGGGCGGGGTGTTGTTCTGGGCGGAGTGTTGTTTTGGGCGGGCTGTTGTTTGGGCGGGGTGTTGTTCTGGGCGGGGTTTTGTTTTGGGCGGGGTGTTGTTCTGGGAGGAGTGTTGTTTTGGGTGGGGTGTTGTTCTGGGCGGGGTGTTGTTCTGGGCGGGGTTTTGTTTTGGGCGGGGTGTTGTTCTGGACGGGGTGTTGTTCTGGGCGGAGTGTTGTTCTGGGCGGGCTGTTTTTTGGGCGGGGTGTTGTTCTGGGCGGGGTGTTGTTTGGGCGGGCTGTTGTTCTGGGCGGAGTGTTGTTTTGGGTGGGGTGTTGTTTGGGCGGGGTGTTTTGGGCGGGCTGTTGTTTGGGCGGGGTGTTGTTCTGGGCGGGGTGTTGTTCTGGACGGGGTGTTGTTTGGGCGGGGTGTTGTTTTGGGCGCAGTGTTGCTTGTCACCAGAGCATCTCCCTGATGATCTGTATTATCACATTAACAAACTCCCACCTCATTCACACAAATAAGCGCGCGATCGACACAAGCATTCCTTTTTTTATATTACTTTTCTCAATTCTACACAGATTATGTTAAGATGTTGTAAAGAAGCAACAATTGCACCCTGTCCTATACAATCATGAATAGTTCCTACAGTATGGCAGGCGAAGGTTCTTCAGGTCTCACAGCTCACAATGCGTGCACTTACAGAGATCTCATCCCGTCCTACACAACCTCTTATCAGACATCTCTAAAGCAGACAAATAAAGCAGCGGAGATCAGCACTGTCTCTAGTGAGTGTATGTACGTAGCTAGTTCCGTTAGCTTGTTATTCTAATATACGGCAGTGCGTGAACCACGTCACCAACTGACCTTCCCAATGATCAGTGCCTTATTTGTCATTTGTTTATAAACACTACTACGGATTTTCATTCGAACTAAAGCCCTCCCCCGCGAGTCGAGCTCCAGGAGCCCTGCGTGACTCGATGCCTGATGCTGCGCGAGTGCTGTGTAAGATGGCTGCTCAGTTCAGCTCTCTGACTCACCACAAGCCACATCATCACCAACCAGACCTCTCCATTTATTCTCTATGTTTATTTAGAAAAACAAATCCGCTGTTTTTTATTACGTGTTATTCTGGGAGCTCCTCTCTCTTCATCTGTCCTATTCTTTGTTTCACTTTGTCTCTGTCGATATATATCTTTCTTTTTCGTTCTCTTTCTTTCAGTTTAGCCTTTTTTCCTTATCCTTCAATCCTATATTCCACTCTTTTCATCTCTGTCTTTCTGTCTCTCTCCTTTTCTCTCTCTGTGTCTGTTCCAGTTGGTGATGATGTTTAGATGGAGGCGGTTGCTATGATACCGTTGCCATGCCGCTGACTCAGAGAGGCCCACACAGACGGGAGGAGGAGGAGGAGGAGGAGGAAGAAGCGGAAGACGAACAGGAGGAGGATGATGTGAATCACAGGCTGTAATAATAAAGAGAGAGAGAGAGAGAGAGAGACTGGACTGAGAGAAAAGGATTGCAATTATTATTATGACTATTATTATTATTATTATTATTATTATTATTATTATTAAGGAAAGTGTAAGGCAATATATTCCTTTTTATGTGGAATTCTGGGTAAATTATTACAGAACTGCAAATACAACCTCAGACAAACAACATGTAACTTTTTCATTGCGCCATTATTTATTTAACAAAAATGAAGCCAAAAAGAAGAAAAAAACGAACCATGGTGGGCAACATTAACATTACAGAATTAATAGCTTGTACAGTGCATCCACCTTTAGGATCTTAAAGTTAAGGTTTCCTGTATGACTTTATCCATCTCTTACCTCAGTTTGCTTCTGTTCATTGAGGGTTTTGGGCTCTCTTAAGGTCCCACCACAGCATTCCAGTTGGGTTGAGTTCTGGACAGTGGCGGCTGGTGCAAAAAAAAATGGGGGGGCAAACAAAATTAAAATGATACTTTAATCCTGGCCTGTAAATATCCATTTAGCAGGTGATTGCGCATCATCACTACTAGTATAAAATAAAGTCCTGACTCACATCACATCCAGTCAGCAGCTCCGCTCGCCATAAGAAGTGCTGGAAAAGACTCGCTGAGAATCACATGGTCCAATCACATGAGCCCAAATATTTAAAAACAATATTGATTCGCTAAGGACAAAAGTGGGAGGGTTCAGGGCGCACAGTGCTCCGCCCCAAGGATGATTTGACAAAATCCAATCAGAGCTCAGCCTCAGGTCACATGCTTTTCAAAGATTTACGTGCTACATAGACACTGGTTTGTCCGGCGCCCCGCGTGCACCAACACAAATGAACGTAATAGAGTTTAGATTTTTTTTTTGTTGCGATTAAATTATATTAAGAAATACAGCGGAATATTGTGACTAAATGACTTTATTTCATTATTAAAATTAGTAATTATTATGTTAAATAATTACATGTTAAAGGAGCATTCTTCTCTGGCTAACTTTAAGGGGGGCGGCACCCCAGCACCCCGTATTGACCGGCCGCCACTGGTTCTGGACTTTGACTCGGCCATTCCAAAACGCTGATTCTTTCATTTTTCAGCCGTTCTGATGTAGACTTACTGGTGCTTCAGATCATTGTCCTGTTGCATGACCAAACTGTACCCAAGTGGACTCACATTTGCCTCCAGAATACTCGGGTATACAGAGGAGTTCAGGAACACTCAGTGACTACAAGGTGCCCAAGTCCTGTAGCTGCAAAAGCCTGGAACTTCACCCTTCCACCACCGTGCTTGGCAGTGGGTATGAGGTCTTTCTGCTGAAATGCTGTTTGGACATTGCTCCAGGGGCCTTGTGGTTTGTTCAAATGCAGTTTTGCGAACCACAGCCATGCTTCCATGTTTTTTTTTTTAGACAGAAAAGGATTTCTTCTGGCAACCCTTCCATGTAAACTGTACTCATTCAGTCTTCTTCTAATTGTGCTGTCATGGGCTTTAGTATTTAACATGCCCAGTGAGGCCTGTAGGTTCTGTGATGTAGCTGTGGAGGATGTGCTTTGACCTTGGGCTGAATGTGCTGGGACGTCCACTCCTAGGAAGACTGAAAACTGTCTTGAATGCTTTTCACTTGTGAATAATCTTTCTCACTGCAGAACATTGAACTCCAAATTGTTTAGAAATGGTTTTATAACCCTTTCCAGATGAATTTGCAGCAACAGTTACTTCTCTAAGACCATTGCTGATGTCTTTCGCTCTTGGCGTGGTGTTAATACACACACACCTGAATGCTGCCAAACCTTCTCCTTTTATAGACCTCTGCACACCTGCTGATGATCAGTTAATCAAGGGCTGATGATTAGCAACAACTTCCGCTCCTAAATCATGTGCATGCAGAAAGGGGGCACTTTGTATTGCCCACATTACGTTTGGCTTTATTTTAATAAAGTAAATAATGGCATGGTGAATAAAAGTTACATGTTGTTATTCTTCTATGGTTGTATTTGCTCGCTGGGTCAAACTTGATTCTGATGGTTTTTTAGGTTTTTGTACTGGAGCTATCTCAGGCGTGCTGATATTCAGTACAACAGCACGACCTTGTGTGTGTGTGATATTGCTTTTATGCAACAGTTTCACAAACACCATTTATTACCAACAAATTATGATTTGTTTCTTTATTTAACTAGTTGTTTTGATCCCAACGCCCAAGCATGTCCGTAACAGCAAAACCTGATATGGTTTATAAAGCTGTTTCTGCAGGACGGGTTATTAAAAAATAATCATGATATTGGTTTCGAAAAAAACAAAACAGATCAAAGTTTCTGTGGAAACACATTTGTTCAATTCCGAAATGATTCACTCGCTGATTCACTCTTGCGGCATTCGCTTCGGATGTGGACTCGTGCGTGTAGCTGGTTTATGTTTTAATTCTCCGGAGTTTTTAACAACACTGAAACGCTTATGAACTTCTTTGAGAGTTACAGATGAAACAAGATGGTCTGCATGGGGGGGTGTTCAAAGAAATCTAGGAAAGTGTTCAGCTCTGAAAAATTACCTGGGGAAAAAAAACATGGAAAATCATCAACAGTTTGCATCCCGTGAACTTGAGCACTGAGAAAAGAGACCTCAGGAAGGTCTGCCACTCTCAAGTTAAGTAAAGCCTTTATTTGTGACATACACATTACTGCTCAGTGAAATTCCTTCTTGGCGTATCCCAGCGTAACTGGGGTCAGAGCGCAGGGTCAGCCATGATACAGCGCCCCCTGGTGCAGACAGGGTTAAGGGCCCGACAGTGGAAACCCGGCTGAGCTGGGAATCGACCCGCGATCTTCCTATCAGTAACTCAGTGCCTCGGCCC
>CM059213.1:37735483-37737983 GCA_030347435.1 Clarias fuscus
AAGTAATTTATTAATATAGGTAGACTACTCACTCACTCACTCACTCACTCACTCACTGTCTATAGCGCTTTATCCTGTATTCAGGGTCGCAGGGGGGGTGAAGTCTATCCCACGAGACTTAGGGCGGAGTACACCCTGGATATGGTGCCAGTTCATTGCAGGGCACACACACACACACACACACACACACACACACACACACACACACACACACACACACACACACACTCATTCACACACTATGGGCAATTTGGAAACGCCAATCAGCCTAATCTTTGGACTGCTGGAGGAAACCGGAGAACCCGGAGGAAACCCGCCAAGCACGGGGAGAACACGCAAACTCTATGCACACAGAGACGGGAATCGAACCCGGGCGTAGGTAAACTATTCAATAAATAATGACAACTATTGAGAAATGAGATCAAATGAGATAACTCCATTTATGCAGATTTGAGGGAGAAAAAATTCTAAAGAAAGAAGATCTGCAAACTGACAGAGAATATTTTGTTAGGATTATTTTGTTTGTATCAGTGTGACTGTTATGTGATAAGATCAGAGCAGAGATGAGAAATGCTAGTGGAGAACAGGATGGAGTGGGTGGAGCCAGACGAGGCAGATGCAGCAGCTTCCCACACACAGTGTGTGCGTCTGCTGTCTCTTGAAGGGAAAACTCTCTAGCATTTCTTGCATGTTGTACCTTTATTTCTCTCTGTTTAATTTGCTGTTCAAAATAATACAGTAGGTTTGAGTGAGTATCGTGGCTCCAAAATACAGCAAAACCAGCAAAAACAAAGTACATCAGAATGCAAGGCATTGTGGGACACAGACGCTACAGTAGAAACCGAGTAGTGATGATAGCAAAGGGAGACACAAAACAGTGCAACTCGTGTAGCAAAGAGGCGTGGCACAGCATGATCAGCATCATCACCTTCTGAACATTTCCCCAGACCTGAGTCTGCAGTTACAGCGTGTTTCACACAGGTTATAATCCGAACACATTAAACAGGCGTGGCCTCACCGCCCCTGAGCGCGCGCTGTGTTTATGTGCACCGGCTCGTCAGTTCCCTCCAAATTGCTCCTTTGCTTTATAAGCATTTCCACTCTCGGGCATTCCTGAAGTGTGTACTAAAAACATGGTGGCTGCTACCCAGAATGCAAAGCACCATGACGTGATTGTCTTGCATAACATCCAACTCATGTAGTTTGTGAATCAGTGAAGGAGTCGTTTATGAATGAAAGTGTTTACAAACATAAATGAATCACTCAAGGAATCGCTCTCCTAAATGACTCAGTGGACTCGTTTACGGCTCACACCCACGTCTCTGCATGACCTGTGAGGGTCAGAGGCAGACAGACAGATGGAGACAGTCAGAGAGGGAGTGAGAGGGAGAGTGTGTCTCTCTCTCTCTCTCTCTCTCACTCATTCAGCCTCCCCAGCTCTCTCATGTCCTGCTACGTGAATCTTATTTTTTTCGTTCTTTTCCTTTTTATCTTGTCTCTTTTCTTTAACCTTTCCTTTCATCTCATTCCCTCCTTTTTCCCTTCACCGCTCCGTCCTCTCTCCTCCCCTTCCTGTCCTGTCCTATCTATAGCGCAGCTGAGGGAAGAGAAAATAGGTTTATATTTGGGGATCCTCTCTTTCTTCTTCTTCTCCTTTTTCGTGTTCCTGTCTTTCGCTCATTTCTTTCCTTCCTGTTTTCTCTTTCTCTCCGTCCTCTCCTTTGATTTTCTTCTCTCATGTCTTTCTTCTCTTGTGCAGTTAGATGGGCCTACACTGATGTCCTTGTCGTGTGTGTGTGTGTGTGTGTGTGTGTGTGTGTGTGTGTGTGTGTGTGCGTGTGTGTGTGTGTGTGTGATCACAGCTAATGCCTGCTTTTAACACGCATTTATTTTTGACATTCAGCCTGAGGTTTGACATCAGTGTGGTTGTCATGGAAACCAGGACATCTCATTCATGAAAAATGTTGGGGAAAAAAAAGATAATGGAGTCATTTGTGTGTGTGTGTGTGTGTGTGTGTGTGTGTGTGTGTGTGTGTGTGTGCAGTGAAGTAAAGGTCGGAGCAACTCAGTAGAACACGAGAGAGGAGAGCATGATGAGGGAGAGGAACAGCACCCTGATCACACGTCACATATGTAAAGAGCCGTTAGAGTCTGAACCTCTCCAACAACAACAACAACAACAGGAGCAGCAGCGGGTCATGCACTGTGTCTGTGTGTGCTTGTGTGTGTGTGTGTTATTAGGGCACTATAAGGTGCGCAGGACCCTCTTGCTTTACTATGGATATTTTTCCTACAATTTCGAGCTTTTTTTAACATGCTCAAAAACTCATGAAAACCAGCACAAAGTTTGGAATCTGCTGCCATTAGGATGCCTGACAGTCTGGACTCTGGGCGTGGTCAGGGGCCCTCAGGGGCCCTCACATGAGATTTTGCTGCATAGCTCTTACACACTCCCGTATGCACACGAAACACATTTACACATTTAGAGCTCATTGAGCCG
>CM059213.1:37745483-37757983 GCA_030347435.1 Clarias fuscus
CACACACACACACACACACACACACACACACACTGTTTTGCTCTCCATAAGGTCAGCATGGAGCTGAAGCAGATGTGAGTTGTCACATGGCTGCAGATGTTTTAATGGAACCTGTTCCCAAGTGGCGCCCCAGCAGTTTGCTGTCCCCTTGTCCCCTTGTCCCCTTGTCCCCTTGGGGCCCCTGACATTTTGACCAAACCAACCTTAGTAAAGGCCGAAGCGTTTTTCCGGACACGTGGATTCGTCCTTACTTACATCCTAAAACACGTACAGAACAAACGTATGAAACTGAAAGCGGACCGTGTGTGTGTGTGTGTGTGTGTGTGTGTGCGTGTGTGTGTGTGTGTGTGTGTGTGTGTGTGTGTGTGTGCGTGTGTGTGTGTGTGTGTGTGCGTGTGTCCTCTTCTCCAACATGCTGAGCTTCTGAGTGAAGCTGGTGAACAATTCATTCATTATTTCTTTATTATTAGATTTTGTCCTCGTCTTCACGCGCTGAGACGCAAAAGTTCCATTAAAACACTTGAAAGAGTTTAGAGTTCCGCTCCGCACGGCTTTAGTTTCCCTTCATGAGCGTCCCGGTTCAAACCAGCTCCCGAGAAATTAGTGACAAATGAAAAAGTCATCCCCACCCACGAACACGCCCTCGGCACTGAAACCCGAACGTGGAGAGAATAAATAAACGTCTTCTTTTGTCATTTCTGCTCTTTTTCATCTGGAGATAAAGCGGCACAAAGACGCGCCATCACAGCCGTTATCTCTCTCTGACTCATAAACTAAGAGGCTGTTGTGCAAGAAGGTATTGTTTCATTTTCAACTCTGACTCAGTGTGTGTGTGTGTGTGTGTGTGTGTGTAGTTTTAAAGGAAAAGGCAGAAGTTTCCACGCTGCACTCATGACCTCACTGACTCACTGATGAGAAACGAGAGTCTCATTGACTTTTCACTTCAACTACAATATTATCACTGAGCTTTAATCAGGCCGCTGGTTAGGTGGGACTGAAACACACACACACACACACACACACACAATTTGCTGTTAACAACCTACAGCAATGTGGTCCAGAAGCACATGAGACGAGGAGAGGTCAGACAGGGGGTAAGTAGGCAGGCGGGGCGGGGCGGGGCAGGGCGGAGCGGGGCGGGGCGGGGCGGGGCAGGATTGGGGTGTGGTGGGGTAGCACCCTTTGTTCAGGGTGAACAAAGGGCACAGGAGACACTCCAATGGACTCTGATTATCCAGCGCAATGGCAGTGAAGTGATTAATGAAGAGCTGCGTGAAACAGCCGATGGAGTAACGAGCTGCACACGGTCCATCTTTCTGGTTCTTTTGTCCTGTGTCGTGTCTCCTCTCACACACGATCAGACTAAAAGCACAGACAGAAAATAAAGGACCATAAAAATCCTCTCCACTCAAAATTTAATATCGCTGAATTCTTTTATTTACTTCTACCAGAAAACCGTCTCCTGCATCACGTCTACACTCGTCCAGACATCAGGTGTAGCACAGTCTCAAACCTGATCAAACATAACCTCTGACCTTTAGTGTCCCGGACAAGAGGAGGAGGAGGAGGAGGAGGGTTCAGCCGGGCAAAAACCTCATGACAGACGGGGACAGACGGGGACAGACGGGGACAGACGGGGAGGACTCAGCAGGAACCCTGTGACCCTGTCTGTCCATACGTGTCCCTATCTGCTCCTTTGTGTCTCCCAAAATGTCAATGTGGGTCCCTGCCTGTCCTTATCTGTCCCTGTGTGTCCCTGTGTGTCTCTGTGTCTATCCTACCATGTCCCTGTGTCTGGTTGCCACACTAAACACATTTTACCTCGAGAACAGTTCCATTCCACATGGTGCTAATATTTATAGTGGTCGTTACTGTGATGTCGTTCTGATGATGAATTATAAATAATATGAAGTATAATTAATTACAGTTTACTGGCTTCTTATAAATCCTGTGTAGAGTTTTCTGTCCACTAACAAACAGGTGTTAATAAGGCAGCGCTCAGGACGCTCAGGACGCTCAGGACGAGATCTCACACAAGCTCATGAGGTGGAGGGTCTGAGGGGGGCTTACCCTGGTGCATCATGGGATATCTGAGGAGCGGCATGGATGCGAGAAGGACACTTCACAAATCTGAAAATATTATAAATCTATGTGTTGGTGTTTAATATTTTATTATTAGTATAATACACTGATGTTCGATCACAAAGCCGAATTTCCAAACACATTTTAATCTCTTCAGTTTAAAACCCACAGCAGGAGCGTCCTGTTAGAAATAAAGAGCTAAAATGATCAAAAATGATCTGACAGGATTTCTGAGACCGGATGAGCCAGACATGCACAGCTGCACAGCCACACACACACACACACACACACACACACACACACACACACTCACACACACACAAGCACGGTCTGTGTCTCACACCCAAAAATAGAGCCGCCAGAACTAACTGAAATCACACACCTCTCTCATTCTGTCTTACACACACACACACACACACACACACACACACAGAACTGATAATAATGCAGATTATTTGCCCTGATTCCATAGCAACAGCAGTATTTCTGACTAATCAGTGTGTGTGTGTGTGTTTGTGTGTGTAAACATTCCTCACTGACATCTCATGTTTCTAAGCTAACATTAGCACGTAGCAGTGAAGGATATTCTGACCGGTTAGCTTATAGGCTAGCTCACGTAAACTAGCATATAATATTATTTGTAAGAATGAGCTAACAGGAGCTAACCTGGTGTGATTTTTATTTTGAATACATTTAGCATCCCATTAGCTCGCTAGTCCTGACGCTGAGGACTGATTAATGACAATGAAGTAGAAATCTTAGGAAAAGATGCTTTTAGGATTTAAAATTATGTTCATATATACATTACAAATCCTGTTCTATTCACATGAGCTTAGAAGACTTAACCTGACATTGACCCATGCTAGTGCTGCAGTGAAGAGCCCACGCTAGTACTGCATCCAGAGTGAAGAGCCCAGAGTGAAGAGCCCAGAGTGAAGAGCGCACACACAAACACACACTGTGTTTAAGACAAACAGTTTTATTTCTGATTAATGCGTCTTTACACTGTACATTTCCTCGAAGCGGTTTATAGCGCAGTCTCATAAAGTCCTTTATCTTACAGTCTTATATGCAGAAAAAAGAAGAAATAAAGAGGGAAAGATTTTATTTTTATATCTTCAGCATTAATTAACAAAGCGTGATTTAAATCTCGTACATAAAAATAGGCTCGCTGTAAAACTTTAACGTTTATAACACGTCCTTATAGCAGCAGTGAAGGGCTGAGACGCAACAAATGGACTTCCTGTAGGGGGCAGGCACGCACTCGTCATTACCGACACCACATCGTTACCATATTTATCGCGCAAAAATCACCATCATCATCATCATAGTCATCACATTCCAGTTCCAGATGTCTTTTCCTTCGGTGCAGCGAACAAACAAACAAACAAACAAACATGATAGCAGTAATAACAGGGCGATACATGATGGCGCACACACCTCGTTAAGGAGGAGCGGGATTATAAAATACTGATGATCATGAACTTAAAAGCACTGATACAGACTGCAATAAACGTCATTAATGATAAAAAATATACTGAAATTCAAAAATAAAAGTGGAACAAAAGGCAGAACATAAACTCAGCTCATAAAGTAGCGATAAAATTGTTTTTAAAACAACCTTTGAATATTTTCTTTAAAAAAAAACACAAGATATATTTATAATACAACATTGTAAAATCTATCTTTTTAAAAAATATATGTACAGTTTGTGACTCTTAACGCGTCTCCTGTTATTGCTGTTATTAGCAGAAAGATCGGCTCCGCTGTAGAAACTGCTTTAGCAAAACCTTAGCAAAATGTCGCAAATTCTCATTTAGAAAAGAAAAAGAACAAACAGGTGAGTGTGTGTGTTAGTACACACGTGTTTTAGAGTGAAAAACTACAAAAGAGCCGTGAGGTGTGTCTGATCTCGCCGAGAGAAAAACACTAACGCTGTGATTTCTTTATAAACCTGCAGGTTTAGATTGATATATTACACAAAATCTTACAAAAGGAAATGTTTCTAAAAGACATTTAAAATTCAACTTTTTTTTTTTTTTTTTTTTGCAAGGAGTGTTTATTTGTTTGTGAATACAGGTGTGTTCTTAATTTGGATAAATTTGTGTAAAAAAAAAAAAAAAAAAAAAACGCACACCAAAATCTCACCACAAATCAAACACAGCTTTCAGTGTTCAGTCTGTGACCGCCTCGTGTGTGTGTGTGTGTGTAGTTGGAGATTTTTTTGTCATTTTAATGTATATTTTAATATAAATGTAAGTAAGACAATAAATTGGTATATAAAGCTGATTAATGCCCCGTATGATTATTACACAAACAGATTACTGAAAAACTCTTTAAAATCTCATGCAACACTTTATTTACTGAATTATTCTCTTTTACGCTCAAAATACATCAATAACAGCAATAACAGCTCAGAGCGCCAAAATAAACATCACACACACACACACACACACACACACACACACGTCCATCACCGTCCCAGAATACACACACCCACAGAATCTGGGCTCTGATTGGCTGAGCTAGAACATCAGCGCTAGGTACCTGAGCATCACCGCTAGCTGAACTCTGATTGGCTGAACTCAAAATGACAGAATTAATCGTTACCATGATACGCTCCTGATGTTAATTTACCGCTAATGCGGTAATCACGTAGAATATAAACGATAAGGCAGCTTGCTTTTCAGTGCATAACGTCGCCTGATATTGGAATAAAACTTTTGTCAGTCCTACTTTAAAAACCTTTCATCTTGAACAGCTGCACTGCAGTACGCCCCTGCAGCCACGCCCCAGCACTGCAGCCACGCCCTGCCCCTGCGTCACACCCCGCTCCTCCTCCGTACACTGAGAGGAGGAGCTAACGCCAACTTAGCTAGCAGTTTACCTGTAACCGTTTATCTGCGGTAATCTATACAGATGCGGTTACTGATAGCTAGGTCTTGCTAAGTCAGTGTGGATTAGCATGATGCTAGTTAGTGTACTAAACAGAGCTAATGGGACTGATGTGATGGTGATTACTGACACAGCGCTGGACGTCACTCCAGTTAACAGCTGACAAATTTGAAAAGAACAGATCTCACACTCCTACGCATTCTCACACACACACACACACACACACACACACACACACACACACCAAGTGTAAAATGAAAAACAATAAAAAATAAAGAACATTAATTCGAGTTTGTTTAGAGAAGTGTTTGAGCAAAGCAGAGCGTAAAGAGCCTCAAGGTTTATTTACAGGATTCCGCCGTAAACAGAGGATCGGACCCGAGCAGCGCCGCGTCTCAACATAATGCTGTCTCTTGTTATTATTTATTTTATTCATTTTATTTATTTATTTTATTTGATCTATTTTCTCTACTCCTGGAATAAAGGTACAGAGAGGCTAATGCATTTATACGCAGGATCTCGTTATGACAAAGTGCGATTCATTACCATAAAGTAAAAAAAAAAATATTTACATATAATTTATTTAAAAAGAAACATTCTGTCGCTTTATTTATTTATTTATCTTTTTTTTTTTTTTAAACTTCCCTAATAAAAAACATGGCGGCCATGATGTAACATGATGCTAACTATTAGCGTCGCAACGGTGGATATGCACTGTGAAGCTGTTAGCGAGACATACACACTCTCTCTCTCACACACACACACACACACACACACACACATTAGCATCTTTTTAAGATAAACTTACAAGGTTTTTACCCAATCACACGTGTGTATGTGCGGTTTAAGAAATTATATAATAACATTGATAGCAGGCAACAGAAATGCAATTTCTTTGTAAAAAAAAAAGAGATATTTTTTATCATAACTTGTCTGATAAATAGTCTGTTACAAAAGGAGAAGTGTGAAAACACACACACTCTCTCTAAATAGATTGAGAGAATTATTTGTCTCTGAAATCCTCTTAAGTTTCTTCCTCGCGTAGAGAATGGATTTTAAATGTGTATAAAAGCCTCTTGTTATAAACACACACACACACACACACACACACGCGTACACATGCTGTGGAGCAGACGCAGACGTCTGCGCTGATGTTACACTCGAGTCGACCGTCGTCTCGTCTCTCGGCCTGTAATATAAGGTCTCTCAGGGACACTGATCTCAGCCGGGACACAGGATTACCGTAAATCCAGGTGTAGGAGGTCGACCGTAATCACACTAACAGACGGGCAGGTGGGGTTTAACAGCGATGACGTGACCGTACACCGGGTCCTGGGCTCGTCTCTGTGTCAGGGTCAGGGCCTCCGAGTGTTCATGGGGAGTCGGTGCGTAACACACACACACACACAAACACACACACACACACACTTCCTTATGCTGCGATTCAATGCCTCCTTCTGTCTTTGTTCTTCTTTTCTTCATGAGAATGTCTTCAGTCACAGTGCAGCGTCTCTCACCTCATTGCTCCTCATGAGTCCAGTGTGTGTGTGCGTGTGTGTGTGTGTGGACACAGCGAGTGTGTGTTAATTGCTGGGCTCTTTAGCACTTGAAGCTGCTTGAGTTTGGAGCTCCGTGTGTGTGTCCTGCTCGCCTTTGGGCCACAGCTGATCCTGCAGATCTTTGACGACCCTCTCGAGGTGCTGACGAGCTTCACGTTCCTGCTGGAGCTCCGAGCGGAGCTGCTCACGGTCCGCCTCGGCCAGCTGGAGCTTCATCTGCAGCTCCTCGATCTGTGCAAGCACACGCACGTTAATAATGGGGCCATTATAAATGTTGTGTGTTTGAGTGTGTGTGTGTATACAGTATATCCGTGCTCATATACACACCTGAGCAGAGTATTTGGCGCGCATGCGTCCCGCCTCGCAGGCTTTGTCGCACTTGCGCAGCTGCTTGGCCTCCTCCAGCTCGCGGGTGAGTCTCGCTCGAGTCTCGCTCGCTTCCTTCATCTTCCTCTCGTTCTCAGCTCGCAATCGCTCCATTTCTTTACGCAGAGCACGCTTAGCTTCACTCGCTTCACGCAGCTTCTCCTTCTTCACCACACGCAGAAACTCCAGTTCCTGCACACACACACACACACAGTTACTCATTATTCATTGTGCCTGGTGGTATGTGTAGCGTAGTGCAGTGTGTGTAGTGCAGTGTGTGTAGTGCAGTGTGTGTGTAGTGCAGTGTAGTGTGTGTAGTGCAGTGTGTGTGTAATGTAGTGTAGTGTGTGTGTAGTGTAGTGTGTGTAGTGCAGTGTGTGTGTAATGTAGTGCAGTGTGTGTGTAATGTAGTGCAGTGTGTGTGTAATGTAGTGCAGTGTGTAGTGAGTGCAGTCAGTGTGTAGTGAGTGCAGTGTGTAGTGAGTGCAGTGTAGTGTGTGTAGTGCAGTGTGTGTGTAGTGCAGTGTACTGTGTGTAGTGTAGTGTGTGTAGTGCAGTGTGTGTGTAGTGAGTGCAGTGTGTGTGTAGTGTAGTGTGTGTAGTGCAGTGTGTGTAGTTCAGTGTGTGTGTAATGTAGTGCAGTGTGTGTAGTGCAGTGTGTGTGTAGTGAGTGCAGTGTGTGTGTAGTGTAGTGTGTGTAGTGCAGTGTGTGTAGTGCAGTGTGTGTGTAATGTAGTGCAGTGTGTGTGTAATGTAGTGCAGTGTGTAGTGAGTGCAGTGTGTAGTGAGTGCAGTGTAGTGTGTGTAGTGCAGTGTGTGTGTAGTGCAGTGTACTGTGTGTAGTGTAGTGTGTGTTGTGCAGTGTGTGTAGTGTAGTGCAGTGTGTGTAGTGCAGTGTGTGTGTAATGTAGTGCAGTGTGTGTAGTGCAGTGTGTGTGTAGTGAGTGCAGTGTGCGTGTAGTGTAGTGTGTGTAGTGCAGTGTGTGTAGTGCAGTGTGTGTGTAATGTAGTGCAGTGTGTAGTGAGTGCAGTGTGTGTAGTGTAGTGTGTGTAGTGCAGTGTGTGTGTAATGTAGTGCAGTGTGTGTGTAATGTAGTGCAGTGTGTGTGTAATGTAGTGCAGTGTGTAGTGAGTGCAGTGTGTAGTGAGTGCAGTGTAGTGTGTGTAGTGCAGTGTGTGTGTAGTGCAGTGTACTGTGTGTAGTGTAGTGTGTGTAGTGCAGTGTGTGTAGTGCAGTGTGTGTAGTGCAATGTGTGTGTAATGTAGTGCAGTGTGTGTAGTGCAGTGTGTGTGTAGTGAGTGCAGTGTGTGTGTAGTGTAGTGTGTGTAGTGTAGTGTGTGTAGTGCAGTGTGTGTAGTGTAGTGTGTGTAGTGCGTGTAGAGTGTAGTGTGTGTAGTGCAGTGTGTGTGTAGTGCAGTGTACTGTGTGTAGTGTAGTGTGTGTAGTGCAGTGTGTGTAGTGCAGTGTGTGTAGTGCAATGTGTGTGTAATGTAGTGCAGTGTGTGTAGTGCAGTGTGTGTGTAGTGAGTGCAGTGTGTGTGTAGTGTAGTGTGTGTAGTGCAGTGTGTGTAATGTAGTGCAGTGTGTGTAGTGCAGTGTGTGTGTAGTGTAGTGCAGTGTGTGTAGTGCAGTGTGTGTAGTGCAGTGTGTGTGTAATGTAGTGCAGTGTGTGTAGTGAGTGCAGTGTGTGTGTAGTGTAGTGTGTGTAGTGCAGTGTGTGTAGTTCAGTGTGTGTGTAATGTAGTGCAGTGTGTGTAGTGCAGTGTGTGTGTAGTGAGTGCAGTGTGTGTGTAGTGTAGTGTGTGTAGTGCAGTGTGTGTGTAATGTAGTGCAGTGTGTGTGTAATGTAGTGCAGTGTGTCGTGAGTGCAGTGTGTAGTGAGTGCAGTGTGTGTAGTGTAGTGTGTGTAGTGCAGTGTGTGTGTAATGTAGTGCAGTGTGTGTGTAATGTAGTGCAGTGTGTGTGTAATGTAGTGCAGTGTGTAGTGAGTGCAGTCAGTGTGTAGTGAGTGCAGTGTGTAGTGAGTGCAGTGTAGTGTGTGTAGTGCAGTGTGTGTGTAGTGCAGTGTACTGTGTGTAGTGTAGTGTGTGTAGTGCAGTGTGTGTAGTGCAGTGTGTGTAGTGCAATGTGTGTGTAATGTAGTGCAGTGTGTGTAGTGCAGTGTGTGTGTAGTGAGTGCAGTGTGTGTGTAGTGTAGTGTGTGTAGTGTAGTGTGTGTAGTGCAGTGTGTGTAGTGTAGTGTGTGTAGTGCGTGTAGAGTGTAGTGTGTGTAGTGCAGTGTGTGTGTAGTGCAGTGTACTGTGTGTAGTGTAGTGTGTGTAGTGCAGTGTGTGTAGTGCAGTGTGTGTAGTGCAATGTGTGTGTAATGTAGTGCAGTGTGTGTAGTGCAGTGTGTGTGTAGTGAGGGCAGTGTGTGTGTAGTGTAGTGTGTGTAGTGCAGTGTGTGTAATGTAGTGCAGTGTGTGTAGTGCAGTGTGTGTGTAGTGAGTGCAGTGTGTGCAGTGCAGTGTGTGTAGTGCAGTGTGTGTGTAATGTAGTGCAGTGTGTAGTGAGTGCAGTGTGTGTGTAGTGTAGTGTGTGTAGTGCAGTGTGTGTGTAATGTAGTGCAGTGTGTGTGTAATGTAGTGCAGTGTGTGTGTAATGTAGTGCAGTGTGTAGTGAGTGCAGTGTGTAGTGAGTGCAGTGTAGTGTGTGTAGTGCAGTGTGTGTGTAGTGCAGTGTACTGTGTGTAGTGTAGTGTGTGTAGTGCAGTGTGTGTGTAGTGAGTGCAGTGTGTGTGTAGTGTAGTGTGTGTAGTGTAGTGTGTGTAGTGCATTGTGTGTAGTGTAGTGTGTGTAGTGCGTGTAGAGTGTAGTGTGTGTAGTGCAGTGTGTGTGTAGTGTAGTGCAGTGTGTGTGTAATGTAGTGCAGTGTGTAGTGAGTGCAGTGTGTAGTGAGTGCAGTGTAGTGTGTGTAGTGCAGTGTGTATGTAGTGCAGTGTACTGTGTGTAGTGTAGTGTGTGTAGTGCAGTGTGTGTAGTGCAGTGTGTGTGTAGTGTAGTGTGTGTAGTGTAGTGCAGTGTGTGTGTAGTGTAGTGTGTGTAGTGTAGTGTGTGTACTGTAGTACAGTGTGTAGTGAAGTTCAGTGTGTGCAGTGTATTGTAGTGTGTATAGTGTAGTGTAATGCAGTGTGTGTTGCGTACCTGCTGGAGGCAGCGTTTGGCCTGCAGAGCTGAGCCGAGCTTCTCCTCCTGCTTCACCCTCATCTTCAGGATCTCATGCAAGAACTTCTCCTTGGACTCGCGAGACTCCATCCCTCCGTCCAGCGCCTGTCTCAGAGTCTCCAGCTCAGAGTCCAGAGAAGCTCCGCCCACTTGGCTCTCCGCTCCAGACCCCGCCCCTGCCGCGACCTCGGCCACGCCCGTGACCCCTGCGACCCCTGGAGAGCTGAGCTCCTTCGCGGAGCTGGAGGACGTGAACGAAGGAGACGAAAGGGACGACAGCGAGGAGGTCACTGTGGAGGGAAAAGGGGCGGAGCATGAGGGATGTGAACAACTGTGTCATCATACATCAGCACACATAATTAGCATGAAGAGCAGAAAGCTGCACTGAGGAATGAAGCTCTCACAGCACGCGGTTACAACTTCACTCAAATCCTGCGCGGAAATGCTAATATCTCACTAATAATGCTAATTACCGTTAATGTCAAAAATCAAACTTTACCTTAAAAGATTGCAAATGCTAATATCCTAGCATAGAGCATTAACTATATGATAACTCACACTACTAACTACACAGTCTCACTTTATGGCATAAAACCCGAAACATGATAATATCTCATTCATATTACAATTATTATGTGTAAATTAGATTACAGAAAATTATCAGACAGGAACAATTAAGAACATTAAAATCTAAATAAATGACAGACCTCTCACATGTACACACACACACACACACACACACACAAACGCATACTGAAGACGTGACAGTTACTGTTCTGTGTAATCTATTGTTAGCATAAAAACATGTGAAAAGGAAAACGACACAAAAAGTTGTTAAAGTGTTTATAATTAACATGAAGCGTCTGACCTTCGTCTCGAACCTCGACCTCCACGTCTGAGTCACGCTCCTCTGTCATTGGTGGAGGTGCTCGAGAAAGGGTGTGGTTCTGTTGGACATGGACAGAGGGGGCGTGTCCCGGGTGACCCTCGCCTGTGATCCTCCTCTTCCTGGTCTTGCCATGTCCCTCAGTGCGCTCGTCACCGCCGCGGTTTGCGGGGCTCAGGATGGACAGAGACACTGGCGCCCCCTTCTGCAGTGGAGGCAGAGCCACGTTCGGAGCCACCGAGTTCTCCAGACACTTATAGTTATAAAAACTACACACACACACACACACACAGCATAAACATCATACAAAGATACAGAGACTAAGCACACGCTAATTGTCTTTACAGTTTTACAGTTAGCATGTTTACCTGTCCCGCAGCACGCTAGCTTGTTTTGCAGCTCCGTCCTTATCTGTGATGTTCGGGGACCAGGGCCTGAACGCGGACGCTCTCTGTCGGGGCTGAATGCAATTAAAACCCTGTAAACACACACGCACACACTCTGTCAGAGTCTATGATGAGACGAAGAGACGATGAAGTCGGCATGCTAGTATACGCGTGTGTTAGCTGCACATCTCCCTACAGCTAGCATGCTAGTGCTATCAATCAGGTGTTTTCAATGTAGCGGCTAAAGCTAAAGGGGTAGAGTTCATGAAGCCACTGTTAACACATTAATATTATTATCAATGTCACATGAATATAAATGAAATACTCTCTCTCTCTATAAACACTGCGATAATCAGCATGCGGTCTTTAATCAGACTCTTACTGAGAGGAGAGCAAACACTGCACTGACACAGACTGACTGTCTGTGTCTCTGTCTGTCCGTCTGTCTGTCCGTCTGTCAGGTCAGCAGCTCACCTTATTGGCTGAGGCTGAGAGAGATCGCAGCCAATCAGGTTTCTTGTCTTTATCTGCTGAGGGTGAGTGAGAGAAATCATCATGCTTCGACTTTTTAATAGGAACTGCGTCCAGGACCTGAGAGACAGACAGGGACAGAGAGGGACAGAGAGGGACAGACATGGACAGAGAGAGACAGAGAGGGACAATAAGCATATGGTCTACAGATTTTTCTAAGCATAATTACATTATAAATTCAAACAAAAGGAAAGACACACACACACACGAGAAGTGAGACAGGTGTGAGAGAGACAGGAGTGTCTGACAGTCAAAAGTGTGAACTTTAAATTTAGCACTGCTGGAGGACTGTTTGTGAGTGCGCAATAAAAACTGATTTGCACTCACACACACGCGCGCACACACACACACACACACACACACACACCCATGCACACAGACACGGACACACACACATAGACACACAGTCAGTGGCGAGTCAGAGAGAAGTGACCTCTGATCTGTAAAAACAGCTCTGTCTGAAGAGATTCAGGTCACACAGTGTGTGTGTGTGTGTGTGTGTGTGTGTGTGTGTGTGTGGACAGACTGCGGCAAGGTCAGTGACACACATTCCACAGAGCCGTGTCACATAAAGAGAGAGACGTGTCGGGT
>CM059213.1:37762983-37765483 GCA_030347435.1 Clarias fuscus
GAGCATCACAGCTCAGTAGTGCAGCTCAGACTGGACTTTTATCATCATCTCTACAGTGCTGGGGCGCGGCTGCTGTCAGGGACCTGAGATACACTGGGTTTAAGATCAGGCTCAGCTGTGTTCTGTCCGTCAACTGGTTTTACACAGAATCATCTCGAGGAACCTCCCCGAGTATTAAAATTAATATACTGTATGAACTTTTTCCTGTGAAGGTGAAATGACACGAATGATCAGCCGTCTCACAGATGCCGTGCAGTGTGTAACTTCTCAGAGTGACGAGACATCACAGCTGGAACACATCAGTCCAGATAAAGGTGTGTGTGTGTGAGCAGTGTGTGTTGATTCCTGGGTCTCAGTCGAACTGATTTTTAATTTCCTGAATCATCTCTTAATTTTCACACACTTTTTTTTTTTTTGGTTTTTAGAATCATATTTATGGTTCATCTCTGGTTGTTTTAACATCAGGGTTGCAGTTAACAAGAGTTTCAAAGTCAGATAATCTGTTGATTAAAATAAAACAGTATTATTAAAACAATAATAATAACTGATTATTGAGATAATTACCCACCATGTTAATACTCAGCTTATGATTGTTTTAAACATGTGCTTATTAACAACAGAGATAACCAACAATAAAGATCAATACTTCATTCACAATCTGTAATAATTTCCTGCTGATAAAAAAAATACAAAAAGATTTTGGACCTATTGTTCCCATAAAAATGAATCTGGTCGATAATTTCAAGCACCATTGCTTAGTCATTTTTGGTTGCATCGGAAACAAGATGCTATGTTGAAAACTGCTCCAAAATCTCAACTAATTCAAAAAGAATCATGTCCATTAAAAAAAAAAACCTTCTAAATTGTCCCCCATACGTGGCCCATTGAAAATGAATGGGTGTCCTGAGTGGAGGGAGAAATATTTTTGCACACACCACTCTAACCTGTGTCATAATGCAGAGGTCTCCTGACTTCTAGAAAGTAATGATGGAGCTGATTGGTCAGATTGTTATTAAAGGTTTGTTTTGGACCTGACACAAAATCGAAAATTCTATTGAAATTAATATACTTTAGAGTATTTTTCTAAAACCAAAATTTTAGTACACACACACAAAGCTTAATATCTAGTGAGATATCTATATGAGAATATCTAGAAACATTCCTCTTGATGACAAAAAAAAGCTAAGCTCTAGGACCAATGGTTCTCAAGACAGAATGCCTGCATTGACACGGTGCTTCCTATGTATTTTAATAGCGAGTGTAAGGTGTTGTATTAGGTGCCCATTCCACCTGGGCCAGACCACGCCCATCCCCCCCACACACTCAGAGTCACAGCTTGACTTGCATGGCCTGATCTTAGGCAAAAGCCTTAAACCTCTGTAACACGCAGACAGCTTGACCAAGGACCAACAAACTTTGCAGCCTAGCATAATGCCTAAGCTAGGGGATAATGGCACCACACCATCGCCTCACTAGCTAGTCCTCACTGTTCCTTCAAAGGCACATGTGTCTAAACTAGAAATGATAAATCCATTTTTACAGTCAATGTTTCTTCTTATAAGGAATTGCACATTCTTGTGTTGCATGTTCCTCTTTTAGAATCCACTAAATGTTCTTAACTGTCCAATACGTTTACAGAATATGGAAGAGGACGCTGCTAACAACATCCAGAGGGGACAGCACCAACCATCAAACATCTTGTGAACAGCAACAGTGCTACAAAATCATCAGCGCCTGAACAGGTAAATCTCCACCATCATAGTAGCATTGTTTGTTAGAGCGTTATTCATGTTTTATCCCTTTATTCACTTGCTGACTGGGTCATGAACACCCTCTATAATGGCAGTACATCACAAGTGTACATGAGAACAAATGTAGAAGAGAAATGTTATTACTTAAGTGACATCTGAAGTGCCAACAGACTCTCCTTTGTGTTTCTATCTGGTTTGTTTATACTTTTTATACGGCGTCCCCATAAAGCATGTTTGGCCAGGTGTGTGTGTATCTGTGAGGAAGACTTTTGATTCTTAAGTAGACATGTAGAACAGTGTCCCCAGAAGTGACTTAAACCTGACCCTTATTAAACGTTTCTGAAAGGGTATTGAAATGATGAATTAATTTCTCCAATGAATGTTTCTTCATATAAGGAACGGCATATTTGTTTTGTTGCATATTCCTCTTTAGCCTGCACTAAATGTTTTTAAATTTCCTTCTGGTCTGTTAATAGTTGTTATATAGTAAAACTAACTAAAGATAACATCTGCATTCATACGTTATTACATTTGTTCTACGGATATTCAAGTATTTTATCCATGTAATTATTTATATTTCTTGAATATTTCTAGGTCTGTTTTTATTGTTGTTATTATCTACATTTCTGAAAGCAAATGTTTTTAAGATTAGTAAACTAATGTTTATTCTTACATTTAGGCAAAAGATCTGACTCGAAAAAGGAGGAAGTCTTGGGACTTGGATGAAAAGATTATTTATTAAAATAAGA
>CM059213.1:37770483-37772983 GCA_030347435.1 Clarias fuscus
CGTCTTACCCAGTTCCTCCATCACTATAGTAAAACACACACACACACACACACACACACACACACACACACACACACGCTGAGATAAAATGAGACACACGTACCTGTCGATGTGAAGAACGGCAGCGAGGACATGTGAGAGAGAGAGAGAGAAGGAGAGCATGTTAGTCATAGTTGAAATGTGTGTGTGTGTGTGTGTGTTAATCAGAGAGGAAGCGAGCCGTATTCTCAAGCCTCTGCATGTACGTTCAGACTCAACAGAAAACAAAACCACCCACACACCACCGCAAGGCACACACACACACACACACACACACACACACACACACACACACACAGAGCAGAAAGGAAGACCTTTGCAGCCTTTCTACATCTGTTTGCTGATCTCTCTCTCAGAAAGTCTGGCCTCCTTCCATGAACCCTGACTCCACACACACACACACACACACATTAATAGTGCTAATACACACTCCTGCCATTTTCCTTCTGTCTCTATCCAAAGTTCACTCTTATTTCTCCGAGAAAGAAAAAAATATCTGTGTATGTGTGTGTGTGTGTGTGAGTGAATGTGTGTGTGTGTGTGTGAGAAAGAGAGCAGTTTAAACGTTCCCCCACTTATTGGAACACAGCCGAAAGACACAGATAACTCACATAAAACAAATATGTACTGAAATATTATCATTATTACATCGATAACAATTATATAATTACAATGGAATTTAAGTATTAGTAACGGGTCACACACACACACACACACACACACATTGTTTATATATATATCCTGTTGGCAGTTATGGGAGTGTGTGTGTGAGATTGCAGCACAGCCTTCTGGGTAATGTTGTGCGCTGAGCAGCTGATGAGGAGGAAGAGTGTGTGTGTGTGTGTGTGTGTATGGGGGGGTTGGGGGTGAGTGAAGGTCACACTGCCACTCTGCTTTATTCGAGTCAGATGCTGCTCCTGTGATCAGCCTCAAACAAAAGCTCAAACCCTTGACCTTTCACCCCTGACCCTGAGCACATAAAGCTAACCCCCTCAGGGCAGCCGGGCCGAGCCGTGACCCTGTAACACACTCACGCGAGGTCACATACACACACACACACACACACACACACACACACACACACACACATGCACGCACGCATAAAACACTCGGACGTTTATGTTCCTGCTTCAGAACGTGAGAATGAGGAGAGGTGTTGTGTCTCACATCATGGCTGTGTCTCTCCTCCCAACACACACACACACACACACACACACACACACACACACACACAGCTCCAAAGATGTCCTAATGCCACTCTTTAGATATCCGTGTGTTCACGCAGGTGTGTCTCGTTACGCAGCAGCACTGTGGAGTTTCTGAGCTCCGCGTTCAGATCATTAAACTGCCGTGTGTGTGTGTGTGTGTGTGTGTGTGTGTGTGCCCCTGGGAGGGGGGGGGTGGGGTGCTTATTCTCCTGAGACTCGACTCTGATTAAAACGCCTCGTCTTTAACGGCAGAATCTCTCCTCTCTGTCTGTCTGCTCGCGTCTCGTTCGCTCCTGCTACATCTGTTTGTAACGTTGATACGACAACCAGCCTGAGTCATGTGACTAAATGCTTAAATATGATAATGAGCCTGAGTCACATGACCACATTTACATTTAGGGATTTATCCAGATTTATCCACCTAAGTGCTTAAGTTTCCATAATTAGAAAGGTCCGTACACTGGGTTACCAAATTTAAATATATACACATCCAGTATTTAAATATTAAAATGAGCCCAAATCATTTAACAATACATTTTTTACAATATTATGAACAAACTGTTTAAGTGTATGCAGGGACTTAAATATTACAGTTAGCCTTAATCATGTGACTAAGTGATTAAATATTAAAATGAAGTCAAATATAAGCAAATACATTTTTATTAAGCCACAGGATACACTGAGGTCAGGAGATCATAATGCGTGTGTGAGACGTATGTGTGTGTGTGCGTGCGTGCGTGTGTGTGTGTGAGACGTAGGAGGTGTTTATTTTCACACACTGGGTTTTGTTGAATGAACATCATTAGAGTTACTGTGTGAGTGTGAGCGCTGAATGTGACGTGTGTCATTTTACTATTAAACACTCACTCTGTACACAACCTCTATCACCCAGAATGCACTGGGCCTGTGTGTGTGTGTGTGTCTATACTGCTCGATGTGTTTCATTTTAATAAGTGACACATTTCTAGAAAATCTTCATCTAAGGAAGGTTGTGACCCTGCTGTAGAGTGTCTCACGTACGTCTGTGTGTGTGTGTGTGTGTGTGTGTGTGTGTGTGTGTGTGTGTGTGTGTGTGTGTGTGTGTGGGGGTTTATGGTCTGTGCCCCTGTAAACTTTTACGAGGGAAGAAACAAAAAGTCTGGGTGCTATCTTGAAAAGTCATCAGGACAGAACGTTTTACTTTAACGACACCAAATGCAGCTTCATGACCAGGAGTCACGGCGAGGTCATGGCGGGGTCACGGCGGGGTCATC
>CM059213.1:37779312-37796812 GCA_030347435.1 Clarias fuscus
GCGGTGACGCGGCCGATCTTCCAGCCTCACCCGGGCCTGCAGCAGACCCTCAAGCAGTTCCACCTCAGCTCCATGAACTCGCTCGGCGGCCCCGCGGCTTTCTCCGCGCGCTGGCAGCACGAGGTGTTCGGTAAGGACGGGGAGGAGCTGGAGCGCGCGGCGGCGGCGGCGGCCTCGGTGGCGGCCGCGGCGGCGGCGGCTGCTGCTGCTGCTGCGGCCGCTCACGTGCCCCAGCCTCGGCCCCCGCCGGTGCTCCCGGTCCCGCTGTTCATGGCGAGCGACCGGAGCACGGAGCGCTGCGAGACGCTGCTGGAGGGGGAGAGCATCTCGTGCTTCGTGGTCGGCGGGGAGAAGCGTCTGTGTCTGCCGCAGATCCTCAACACGGTGCTGCGCGACTTCTCCCTGCAGCAGATCAACGCCGTGTGCGACGAGCTGCACATCTACTGCTCGCGCTGCACCGCCGAGCAGCTGGAGATCCTGAAGGTGGTGGGCATCCTGCCGTTCTCCGCGCCGTCCTGCGGCCTCATCACCAAGACCGACGCCGAGCGCCTGTGCAACGCGCTGGTGAGGACGGGCACGCGCTCGCGCGCCTCCAAGGAGCTGGAGGTGAAGGGCTTCCGGGTGTACCACGAGTGCTTCGGGAAGTGCGCGGGGATCTTCGCGCCCGAGCTGTACACCGGCCCCGCGGCCGAGTGCATCCAGTGCGTGGAGTGCGGCGTGATGCACGCGCCGCACAAGTTCGTGGTGCACGGGCACAAGGCCCTGGAGAACCGGACTTGCCACTGGGGCTTCGACTCGGCCAACTGGAGAGCCTACGTCCTGCTGAGTCCCGAGTACGCCGAGAAGGACGAGGACGCCAAGCTGGAGGCCCTGCTGCGCGAGCTCAAGGAGAGGTTCGACTTCACCAGCAAGTACAAGAGGAGATCCTCAGGGGTGAGTGAGCGTGCGTTCTCGGGTTCTCCGTAAAACTTCTGCTTTCTGACACACCTCACCCCGGTTCCATCTCAGGGCTGTCTGTGGAGTTCTGAAGGTCTCACCACCTGCAGAACTTCACGAGAGGTTCAGCCTTAATCCCAATCTGACACGCATCCTCAAGCCCAACGTGCGTTACCTGGGTCAGGTGTGCTAGATGATGTTCGATGTCGATGTGATCTGCTGGAAGCTGGGGGTTCCAGGTCGGAGATCGCCGGCTCGTGTGTGTGCTCGGACCGGACCAGAGTGGTCTTCCAACGCGCAGTGCCATTAGAATATATTAGAATATATCTAGCCCTTTAGTTCTTGTACTGGGTTCTAGTTTCAGGTCCATCGAGCAGGTAGATGCGTTTTTAGAAGCCTTCGCACTGGGCCGGATAACTGAGGACTCCCGAAGTGTGTACTGTCTTGGGTGAGATGAATCGGAGTGTGGTGGAGGTGTCGGCTAGATGTTACTGAGCTTCACATGTCTAGTCGGAGCTTGAGGAACTAGACCTTGATGTTCTCGAAGGGTTCTTCTTATCTGGTCAGAAGGTGAGAGCTGGTAGTCTCGCAGCAGAATAACTGAATGATGTGCGGCCATCCTGCTCAGGTGTCTTACTGAAACTCTTAAATTCGAGAGCTTCTACTGGAGAGTGTCTTCCTGTAGAGTGTGTCTCTGTGTGTGTGTGTGTGTAAGACGTCCTCTTGAGATCTTCAATGTTGACACACACTCTTCAGATGGACTTCCACTTGAGAGGTGGTTAAACCTGATATCATCTCTTCCAGCCTGAGTGCTTCACTCGATAGTGCACACTTCTCTCTAAGGGCACTTTATAGTCAGGAGTGGCCGGCAGGAGTGAACAGTCTGAATGTGGTAGTTTGTGTGTGTGAGTTTGAGTGTGTGTTTGAGCTTTAGCGTCTTAAAATGGCCGACGTTCTTTTGAGAACATTAGCTGGATCTGAATTGTGGAGTTTGGAACAGAGCCCAGATGTGTGTGTATGTAGGGGTGTGTGTGTGTGTGTGTGTGTGTGTGTGTGTGTGTGTGTGTGTGTGTGTGTGTGTGTGTGTGTGCACGTGAACTGCGAAATGTGATGAGTGTCTGTCTAGACATGATATAACTGAACATTAAAGCACTTTGTTTGCACACTGTAACACATGCTGTATCACGCTGACACACTGTAACACACACTGATACACTGTAACACGCGCTGACACACACTGATACACTGTAACACGCGCTGACACACACTGATACACTGTAACACGCGCTGACACACACTGCCACACTGTAACACGCGCTGACACACACTGCCACACTGTAACACATGCTGTATCACGCTGACACACTGTAACACACACTGATACACTGTAACACGCGCTGACACACTGTAACACGCGCTGACACACACTGACACACTGTAACACGCGCTGACACACACTGCCACACTGTAACACGCGCTGACACACACTGACACACTGTAACACACACTGCCACACTGTAACACGCGCTGACACACACTGACACACTTTAACACACACTGACAAACTGTAACACGCGCTGACACACACTGATACACTGTAACACGCGCTGACACACTGTAACACGCGCTGACACACACTGATACACTGTAACACGCGCTGACACACACTGCCACACTGTAACACATGCTGTATCACGCTGACACACTGTAACACACACTGATACACTGTAACACGCGCTGACACACTGTAACACGCGCTGACACACACTGCCACACTGTAACACGCGCTGACACACACTGACACACTGTAACACACACTGCCACACTGTAACACGCGCTGACACACACTGACACACTGTAACACACACTGCCACACTGTAACACGCGCTGACACACACTGACACACTTTAACACACACTGACAAACTGTAACACGCGCTGACACACACTGATACACTGTAACACACACTGCCACACTGTAAGACGCGCTGACACACACTGATACACTGTAACACACACTGCCACACTGTAACACGCGCTGACACACACTGACACACTTTAACACACACTGACACACTGTAACACGCGCTGACACACACTGATACACTGTAACACACACTGACACACTGTAACACGCGCTGACACACACTGATACACTGTAACACGCGCTGACACACACTGACACACTGTAACACACACTGATACACTGTAACACACACTGATACACTGTAACACACACTGCCACACTGTAAGACGCGCTGACACACACTGACACACTGTAACACACGCTGACACACACTGATACACTGTAACACATGCTGTATCACGCTGACACACTGTAAGACGCGCTGACACACACTGACACACTGTAATATAAGCACTATTACTATTAGTCATTTTCTGTTAAACCTGAATATAGTAATTAAACACTAAGTGTCTTCCAGTGTGTTTGTTTGGCAACTGGGCAGACTTCACACACACACACACACACACATACTCACTCACACACACGCACACACACACACACACACACACACACACACACACACACACACACACTCAAACACACACTCACAACCTCCTGATTACACACACACCTCCTAATGGAGCTCCATCAAAACATCTGTAAAGCTGTTATTTGATCGTTAACAGATGGCTTGAGTGTGTCATGACCTCCCTCTGATTGACCCTGATTACACACACACACACACACACACACACACACACACACAATTAGCATTAAACGTATAAATTGTTAGTATTAAAAAAGAGGCGTGTTTTAAGAATATTAAAACCAGTGCAGTGTAGTGGAGTGTGTACACTGTACCGTTCGCTACCGTTTTCTTAAAGATATGTGTGTTTGTGTGTGTGTGTGTGTGGTGGGGGGGGGGTGTCCCTTTTTTTTCTTTGGGGAAAACTGATAAGAACCCCCATCTCTCTCTCTCACACACACACACTGATCTGGTCATTTGCATGAACTGTTCTACTTGAAAAGAGCTGATGAGGCAGGAATTGGAGCATTGTCCTGGAAACAGAATATGATCCATCAAACACACACGCATACACACACACACACAGGCACGCATACACACACACACACACACACAGGCACACACACACACTTTTTATTCTGGTTTCTTGCACCAAATCAAAATATCTGTGAACAGAGCAAGAGGATTTTTACATCTCTGTGAATCGGTGTGTGTGTGTGTGTGTGTGTGTGTGTGTAGTTGGGGGGTGGAGAGAGAGTCTCAGTAGACCTGGACAGTCTGTGAATAGCCTCATTAGCACTTAGCAGCAGATCTCGAGTGGCCTGTTCCATCATGAGCACATTTTTGCACAGATTTGCTATTCAACTCGTCCACACACACACTTACACATACACACACTTGCAAACACATACATGAGAGCACACACACACATACATTAAAGCACACACACACACACATATATGAGAGCACACACACACACACACACAACACACACACACACACACATACATTAAAGCACACACACACTCATATATGAGAGCACACACAGACTCTCACACACACACACACACACACATACATGAGAGCTCACACACTCTCACACACACACACACACACACACACATGAGAGCACACACACACACACACATATATGAGAGCACACACACACATACATTAAAGCACACACACATTCATATATGAGAGCACACACACAACACACACACACACACACACACACACACACATGAGAGCACACACACACACACACACACATACATGAGAGCACACACACACACACACTACACACACTACACACACACACACACACACACACACACACACACACTACCAATTTGTATTTTCTGAGTAAACAGCAGTGATCTGTCATGCTTTTTGCCCCCAATCTCTACAGGTTCACAATTGTACGGGCGGTGTGCTTCAGGGTGTGTGTCGGAGTGTGTCGTGTCGGACTGCATCGAGTGTGTTGTGTGTCAGAGTTTGTTGAGTGCGTTGGAGTGTGTCGGAGTGTATCGAGTGCATCGGGTGCGTTGTGTGTCGGAGTGTTTCGTGTCGGAGTGTGTCGAGTGCATCGGGTCTGTGGGGTGTATCTGAGTGTGTCGGGGTGTGTCGGAGTGTGTCGGGTGTGTTGGACTTTGTCCGGTGTATAGAAATGTGTCAGGGTGTGGTGGTGTTTGTCGGAGTGTGTCGGGTGTGTCGAGTGTGGGTGTGCCGGAGTGTGTCGGGTGTTTCGAAGTGTGTTGGAGTGTGTCGTGTCGGACTGCATCGAGTGTGTTGTGTGTCAGAGTGTGTCGTGTCGGGTGTGTTGAGTGCGAGTGTATCGGAGTGTGTCGGGTGTGTCGAGTGCGAGTGTGTCGGGGTGTGTCGGAGTGTCGTGGCGACCCTGAGTGAGCTTCACTATGAGGTCTGTAAATGTAACGTGCTTCAAACACACAGCGTTTAAACTCTATAAAATAGAGGGAATAGTCTACAGCGCCACCTGTAGCATTATATATAAGAAACCGCAATGTTTTACCGCCTCAGACGCTTCAGAACTTACGGCTTCTAACACAGACTGGTCCTGAGACTAATTAGCGCTGGCGGTGTGTGTGTGTGTGTGTGTAGTGAGAGGGTTTGAAAGGCAGATCGGCGGGTTTTTAACACAAATGACTTTGACTAACGTGACGGCGGCAGCGTGTTTGTGCTTTTGTACGAGTCTGATGGACCGAACACAGCGCCCCCTACAGCTATGTGTAGCGTTCACACTCACACACTTTAATCTGAAGTCTCTCATCCTGTCGCAGTGTTACACACAGAGCTCGGCGCCGGGCGGTTCCGTTCCAGAGCGAGACTTCTGTCTCGGCCCGCGGGTCGCACGGCGATGGAGAACTGAAACTCGCATCTACACATGACTGAATGTTACCATGGCAACGTCACACACCGCAACGTATAACAATAATCTTCAAACCTGACTCTTATTGGTCACAACCTGTGTGTGTGTGTGTGTGTGTGTGTGTGTGTGATTGCAGTTAGAGAAAATAGAGCAGACATGACGTGGAGGTGGATTAGAGTGTGGTGTAGAAATGGACACACACACACACACACACACACACACACACACACACACACACCAGTAATTACAGCTGTGGGTCTGTCATTGCCTGTGTGTGTGTGTGTGTGTGTGTGTGTGTGTTTCTATATGTGTATGTCACACTCAGGTCCTGTCTGTCTGAAACAAGAGCTATTTAAGGAGAAGTTTGAGTCGTTCCTCATGTGTGAACAACAGTCTGGCAACGTCTCCCTCCCCCCTCCCCCCTCCCCCCTCTCTCTGGGCGTGGTGGTGGTGAAGACGCTTCCCCTTTTTTGCCCTGTACTTGCTAAAGGAAGGTCACAGACATTGCTGTGCTGTTACTCAGCCTGCCTCAAGTGTGTGTGTGTGTGTGTGTGTGTGTGTGTGTGTGTGTGTCTGAGCGTGAAACAGGAAGTGGCCTAAAGACAGGATGTTCTGTGCTTCGCTGCTGTCTCGCATTCAGTCTCGCTGTTTCACTTTCCGTACCGCGCTGCTTCAGTGAGAGCAGACGTTAAGATGAATAAGGTTTACAGTTGTCCTGAACACACACACACACACACACACACACACACACACACACACACCAGGCTGCGGCGTTCAATGTCTGAATAATAATCAGATAATAAGCTCACTATCAATTCCACTGCAGGGGTAAACAGGTCTGTAGGACACGCCCACTTTATCACACACCTAAGTTTACAGACAGGAAGTGAACGACACCTTGGTGTTTCCAAGTGAAAGAATCTGAAAACACATGCTTACATAATCTTTCATCTCTCTCACACACACACACACACACACACACACACACACACACAGGCAGAGTGTTTCATCAGCTGTTTATCCATCATGTCTTTATCTAAACCACTAGAAAGTACAGGATGAGGTAAACTGGGAAAATCTGTCTCACTACACGGCGTGCAGACTGGGAACGCTGGGAATACAGAGAGATATCTGGGAATGCTGGAAAAGAGGAATAGGATCGAGGATAAGGGGAAAAGTACAGAACAGTGAAGACTCATGGAACTGGAGAAGTCCGAGGGGGGGGGGGGGGGGGACACATGAGGAGCTGGGAAACACAAAACATCAGGATAGCTGCACAGCGAGAGATAAAACAAATCTCAGAAACATTCCTGATGTAGAAACCTTGAATCTCACGCTGGTCGCACCGTCCCTCCCTCAGACGTCTGTCCTTAATCTGTTTTCTTTATTCCAAATGAGTGTAAAGCTATCATGTGTCCTTCTCAGAGACAGCATTCCCAAAATGATTTCAGTGCAAGAGGGACATGCCGAGACACGGACACACTGAGACACTCTGAGACACGGACGCACTGGGACACTCTGAGACACGGACGCACTGGGACACTCTGAGACACGGACGCACTGGGACACTCTGAGACACGGACGCACTGGGACACTCTGAGACACTAGGACACATAAACACTAAGACACAGACTGAGGCACGTTAAGAAACACATTAAGAAAGGAACATGCTGAGACAGGGACACTTTGAGACATGACACTCTGAGACTGAAACAGGGACATGCTGAGACACTCTGAGACGCTGAGACACGCGGCAGCGCGGGATTAAGGTTCAGCCATTAAGCCTGAAATGATTTCCGCTGCAGTGAGGACGAGAGCGTTATCAGCCCTCAGCCCTGATTTAGTGCAGTAGACAGAGACAGGGCGTGCCAGACGCCAACACAGGATGTGTGTGTGTGTGTGTGTGTGTGTGTGTTAGGTGAATTGCGAAAGTTGTGTTCCAGCTTGAGCAATAATGATTCTAAGAAAGAGGTGATGAATGAGAAGACCACATACTCCGTCTCGTTGTCATTTTTCTCTCTTTCTCACACACACACACACACACACACACACACAAGCACACACAAGCACACACACACGCTGCTGCTAACCGAGACGGCGGTCCGGCTGAGTCAGCATGTTTTACTTCCAGACTGTTCGGGAGCAGAGAAGCGTCGTGAGTTTTCACTGTAAACTTTTTTTTCCGTTCCTTTCCTATGCTGAGTTTTCGGCTGACTCGCGGGTTTTGAGACAGCGGGGCAGTTCTCCAGAAATCAACCCCCACCCTTCATACACTCGCCCCCATCCCCCACCTCACCCCTCCTCCCGCTGTCTCAGAGGATTGTGGGATATCTGGTGTACAGCTGAGGATGCTGGGAGAGGAAGTGGAATCCCTCAGGGGATATTGGGTATGTCCTGTTTCATATGCAGGCCTGTCAGACCCCTGCCCCTGCCCCTCCCCCTCCCTCACACACACACACACACACACACACAGAGCAGTGAGTGTATCAGGAAAGTCTGTTTTGTGCATTTCTCTACTTTTTTTTTCTGATTTAGAGCACAAACACACACACACTCGCTCGCACCCACACACACACACACAGGGTGGTGAAGGTCAGTGTGAATGAACCTGAGATCGGACACCGCGGCCTGTGAGCTAACTCTGAAACGTCAGCGCTAATTACCTCGGCGTCAGACAAAACCTGCACACACTCTATCCGATCGATCACACCACTTACTGACTTTACTCTCAGTGTGTGTGTGTGTGTGTGTGTGTGTGTGTGTGTGTGTGTGTGTATGTGCAGCAAGGCTCCCTTTTGGCTTCGCTAGGCGCCAATAAGCTTTTTCAATTAGCTGTGTCCTGACAGATGGGAACACTGATGGACTGAGACACACAGACAGACACACAGACAGACACCGAGTGTGAAGTTTCCCTTCTCCACCGAGCCGGTTCCGGAGCTCTTTGTTTTTAGGCGGCCAAAGCTTCGGCCCTCAGACTGAAACACCGCTGCCATGGCGACACCGACACTCGCGCCACGGGTGGCTTAATTGCTTTCTTGTAGCGATACAGCCAGGAGAACTGCTCACAAAGCCGTGATGACGTTCGCTGTTGTTGCTCTTGCCGCTAGCATATTTTTAAATTTTTGCTGCTGGCATTGCAGCTAAAGCTAGCATGAGCGCTAGCATGAGCGCTAGCATGAGCGCTAGCATGAGCGCTAGCATGAGCGTTGTCATTGCTGGGAAAGTAGAGACGTACAGACATGAACAGTTTCGTGATGGCGTGACTCTCTAAATCCAGTTCTTAGGAGGTTCTGAAGCACCAGAACATGAACATGAACTTTGGTGGAAAGGAGCTACAGAAGAACTCAGTGATGGAACCTTTAGAGAACCTCTGCAGTGGATGAGGAATTCCGAGTTTCCTAAACTTTTTCCTGTCTCTTGTACCTTTCATGGCGCACACACACACACACACACACACACACACACACATATGCACGTGGCCCCTCCCCCTTATTGGCAGGAGCTCAAATCCAATTAGTGTGAAAGGGGAATAAACACTGATGAAAGAGAAGGTCAGAGTCTCATCATGGGCCATTGTCTCTGTGTGTGTGTGTGTGTGTGTGTTGATTCTGAGATTCAGTTAGTCGTGGCATAACATACGATTCACGATTCAAAGATTCGAAGAACTTTATTAATACCAGAGGGAAATCGCTTTGATTTGTTTACTGGGAAGAAAGGAAAGGAGTAACAGATTAGACAAGGAGACAAGATTAGGGAAAAAATCAAAATGAAAGAAATGAAAAATTAAGAAATTAAAACGTAAGAAATTGCACAAATGTTACTGGTAATCAGATTTTACACTTGGAACTGGTTTCATAAAGTATTATTGAACAGTAACTACTGCCAGTCCGTATCCCGTGGTGTAAACGTTACAGAGACGAGTTGTAGAATTTTATGGCGTTTGGGAGAAAAGCTCTGTAGAACCCTGTAGAACCCTGTAGAGCTCCTGCTCATCAGTCTCCTCTGGTCGGACAGAACACTGTATAGCGGCTCAGGATTGTTTAAGGTTGTGTGTATTGTGCACTGAATCCTCCTCCTCCTCCTCCAGGCCCAGAACAGATCCGGCCCTTTTAATGTCCTCGTCCAGTCTGTTTCTCTCTGCCGCTTTCATGTCGCAGCCCCAACAGACCACGGCATAGACAATGACACTCGCCACAACACATTCATAAAACAGCTGAAGAACGGTGTTGCAGATGTTCAAGACCTGAGCTTCTCAGAAAGTACAACCTGCTCTGTCCTTTCTTGTAGAGCGTCATGGTGTTAACTGACCGGTCCAGTTTGTTATCCAGATGAACTCCCAGGTATTTATACTCAGAGACCCTGTCCACTGTCTCCCCCTGGACAGGTACAGGAGTCACAGGGGTTCCACTTCTCTTAAAGTCGAGCACCAGCTCCTTCGTTTTCTTGATGTTGAGATGTAGGTGGTTAAACAAAGTCATCCTCCACAGACTGGTACTTGGAGATGCCACCGTCCTGAATAAGTCCCACCATCACAGAGTCGTCAGAGAACTTCTGTAGATGTCATGTGACTCTGAATTATATTTAAAGTCAGATGTATAGAGGGTGAAAAGAAACGCAGACAGAACTGTCCCCTGAGCATCGCCTGTGTTAAAGCTGATGTTGAAATAATAAATTCATAAAACACTTCAGACCAATCAGGTTGTCTATGCAAATTACAGACAAAAATGCACAAATCTTATAATGAGTTAAGATTATTTATCAAGTTGTTGTTGTTGTTGTTGTTGTTGTTGTTGTTGATGATGTTGATTTTAAGTTAAAATGGCCTTCCAGTGATTTTCCGGTCATGCAGTACGCTCTGTGTCGCTCACCCCTGACCCCTGTATAATGAAGTGTGTGTGTGTGTGTGTGTGTGTGTGTGTGTGTTCTATTATCATTACGTGCTGCGTCAGCCAGACCCCTTTACTTATTGTGTGTTGGAGCAGACGTTTCTTTAGGTGTGTGTGTGTGTGTGTGTGTGTGTGTGTGTGTGTGTGTGTGTGTCTATGTGACCCTACCCATCAACCCCGCTCCATTCAGCCTGTCTGGCCAATCAGACGCCCTCGTTCCTCTCTCATGGGACAGATGGCTATGTGACGGAGATAACACAGTGTGACACACACACACACACACACACACACACACACACACACAGTATTTGTGTAAGCTTTTCTTTTTAACGTGTAATTTAGCATGGCACTGAATGACAAGATGTGAAAATTACAGACTTTACAACACTGTTTGTGTTATGTTGTGTGTGTGTGTGTGTGTGTGTGTGTGTGTGTGTGGGCGCATGCACAACGTGGCATCTGGTTGTCTGCGCATGACCCCAGCCTGGGGTTATGTGTGTGTGTGTGTGTGTGTGTGTGTGTGTGTGTGTGTGTGTGTCATATGTTTAAACATCCAGAGACTGTGTAAAGTGTTTAAAGTCAGACAGCTGTCTGCGTCAGCGACTACTGATGTGTGTTACAGTGCTGTTTTATCCTGTGTGTGTGTGTGTGTGTGTGTGTGTGTGTGTGTTAGAATAGTTATAGGAAGTCAGTAATTCATAGAGTCAAGGAGTCAGTGAGTCTGAGAGTCAGTGAGTCAGTAGTACAGTACTCTGAAGGGAAATGCCCTCCAAGAGAGTGGATGCGTGTGTGTGTGTGTGTGCGTGTGTGTGTGTGTGTGTGTGTGTGTGTGTGGACAGAGGGAAGTGTTCTTGTTCGACTCCCATCCTGTAGGAAGTAAAGCAGGCGAGAGGAAGTGATCTCAGCTACCATTAGAAACTCAGTCACTCTCACACTCAGAGGAAGTGGAGGTGGGCGGAGCCTGTCTGTGTTTGTGTGTGTGTGTGTGTGTGTGTGTGTGTGTGTTCTCAGTTTACTGCTGAGAAATTAAATGTGTTGGGTTTTAATAGCTTTAGCAGCTCAGTGCGGTTCCTTAGGCTAATGACCTTCACACACACACACACACACACACACACACACACACACACACACACACACACACACACACTTGAGGAATGAGAGGAAGAAAGAAAGCACTAGTGAGAGAGAGACACACAAACGTCCTTTATCTGTAGAGAAGTTATGAGTAATCTGATCCTGAACTGCGTGACACTGAGGCTTTGTTCTGTGTGTGTGTGTGTGTGTGTGTGTGTGTGTGTGTGTGTGTGAGAGAGAGAATCTCAGAGTCTGTAAGAGGAGATGTGTGTGTGTGTGTTTATGCTTATTTAAACAGACGCTACACCTGCAAAGTTCTACACACACACACACACACACACACACTCCTCATTCAGAGTTCAGGCACTCCGATGCTAACGCCGCTAACAGTCAGTGGAAGTCTATGGGTTTGGGATTAGCCTGCTGTAGCGAGACAGAGACGTGTTTATCTGAACTGTTGTGTCTCCTGTCAAGGACAGACAGGGAAGTATTTTGTCTACTGGGGAATGAAACACACACACACTCGCACACACACACACATGCACACACACACACACACACACACACACTGTGTCTCAGAGGAAATGCTTCGTTTTCAATTATTTAAACACACACACTGAGAATGAGCAAGCGAGAGAGGAGCAGGACAGAAAAGAGGATAAACAGAAAGAAGAAAGAAAAAAATGAATGAAAAACTTATTAAAAGTTAGAAGTGAGTGAAGGAGAGGAGAGGGGGGGAGGGGAGGGGTGGGGGGGAGGGGTGGGGGGAGTGACACGGCAGAGTGACTGAGAGTGGACATGAGGGATGAGAGGAATCAGCCAGACTCGAACCTCCAACAGGCTAATGGAGACACTAACTGCTAACAGGCTAATGCTACCATTATGTCCTGATGAGAAATACAGAGAGAGAGACACACACACACACACACACACACATATGAAGTGCATCAGTGTGACGACCTCACAGCAGGGGTGACAGGTAACCTCAGGTCAGTGCGTCCCATTACTTTTGAACCTGCGAACCAATAATTCTGAGCCGTTAGCCGTAAAGTGATGTCGGGGGGGGGGGGGGGGGGGCTCAGGGCGGCCACACCCACACCTACTGGGCCAGTGTAGAGTGTAAGCCACAGGAGCGTTAACACTTTAAAAAGTTATTGTCATCAGAGGTCAAAGGTTACAGAGAGCACTAATGTCTCACACACACACACACACAATAATCATACACATTACACACACACTACAAGCATGTACACAATTAATAAATACACACATACACACATATACTATAACACACATTTTATATTTATTATGCACACACACACGCACACACACACACACACACACACGCACACACACACACACACTGATCACATTACAGGTCTTTTCCCGAAGCTGTGTGTCTCTGCGGGAAATGAAGTCTTCCTCAATGAAATCATCTCACTGATCACATGACCGTGTATCAGCTAATCTGGTTACACACACACACACACACACACACACACACACACACACACACAGTAATCGAAGTGCATTAGTGTTTCAGATGGAGCCGCTCTCTTCGCACATCAGGATGAGAAAGCTCCGCCCACAGAGCCGGGACGCTGCAGGCAGTTGTAGTTTTGCCCTCGCTGTGCGTGTGCATGTGTGTGTGTGTGCGTGTGTGTGTGTGTGTGTGCGTGTGTATGGGTTACAGTGTGTGTAGGTCACATCGCTCTTGTGTGACAGCAGGGTGCAGGGGTCATCAGAAGAGCAACAAGAAAATAATAAATAAACAAACAGATTAATGTATAAATAAACAAAGAGATCAATAGGAGCTGTGGGCGGGGTTATTGTGGTCTGCTGCACAGTGCATTGTGGGAAATGAACCTCTTACACTTCACCCAGTAAGGAGCTTTATAAGGAGGTCAGATCAGCTTACGGAAAAACAGCCAAGTGTCTCAGTGAGAGGGAATATCACACACACACACACACACACACACACACACACGTCTACGTGCTTAAAGGGGATGAATTTTATGGTACCTTCCCAAATTACACACAGTGTGACCTGCACCAACAGCTCCTGCCAAAATTAACATCACACTCATTTCTCTCTCTCACACACACACACACACACACACACTTCACTCACACTCTGTGTATAGCATGTTTAGCGCTGCACACTGTCACAATGCAGCTTTAAGCAAAGAAAAGTTCCAGATAAATCATTAAAAAGCATCAAGATGTGTGTGTGTGCGTGTGTGTGTGTGTGTGTGTGTGTGTGTGTGTGTGTCTAAACCAGATAAAATATTATATTTACTTTCCTCTTCTCAGATCAGTTATTAAAGTCATGCTCTGTTACTGTGACATTTACATTACTTTTGTTCTGAGATTTGTGCTTTCGATTTTAATTTCAGTTGCTCATCACACACACACACACACACACACACACACTTATATTTTGCAGACAATCTTTTTTTACTTGTTACTATTTATTCTAAATGTTCTAGTTTGGGTTGATGTTAGTTTGTACATTAGTTTGTCCGAGGTAAACCAGCACTGAAACCTCTGGAGGACGGCTGTAGGGAGTTCCTGTGAGGACGGAGTTTCACACCTGATGAGACAACTGAGAGACCTTTCTCACTGAGACACGGGGAGAAGTGCATCAGTGTATCAGGGGCTTATATAGAGACATAAAGGGAGTGTTTACTCTCAGCACTGTCTTCTGTTATTGTGTACAGTCAAAAGTCTCGCTTTCACTCGAACGGCCTTGGTAGAACTTGATAGTTGTTTATTTATTTGTGTATTAATAGTGTTTATTTAGATTATTTACAGTGATGTAGGTGTGTGTGAGCGGTGAGTCCTCGTGGAATTTTAGCGCTCTGCCTTTACCCTCTGCGCTATTAACAAGAGGCAGCGGTTAAACCTGAACCTACTGTAACCTGCCGGTGACCCGGTGATGACCCCGCCGTGACCCCGCCGTGACCTCGCCGTGACTCCTGGTCATGAAGCTGCATTTGGTGTCGTTAAAGTAAAACGTTCTGTCCTGATGACTTTTCAAGATAGCACCCAGACTTTTTGTTTCTTCCCTCGTAAAAGTTTACAGGGGCACAGACCATAAACCCCCACACACACACACACACACACACACACAGACGTACGTGAGACACTCTACAGCAGGGTCACAACCTTCCTTAGATGAAGATTTTCTAGAAATGTGTCACTTATTAAAATGAAACACATCGAGCAGTATAGACACACACACACACAGGCCCAGTGCATTCTGGGTGATAGAGGTTGTGTACAGAGTGAGTGTTTAATAGTAAAATGACACACGTCACATTCAGCGCTCACACTCACACAGTAACTCTAATGATGTTCATTCAACAAAACCCAGTGTGTGAAAATAAACACCTCCTACGTCTCACACACACACACGCACGCACGCACACACACACATACGTCTCACACACGCATTATGATCTCCTGACCTCAGTGTATCCTGTGGCTTAATAAAAATGTATTTGCTTATATTTGACTTCATTTTAATATTTAATCACTTAGTCACATGATTAAGGCTAACTGTAATATTTAAGTCCCTGCATACACTTAAACAGTTTGTTCATAATATTGTAAAAAATGTATTGTTAAATGATTTGGGCTCATTTTAATATTTAAATACTGGATGTGTATATATTTAAATTTGGTAACCCAGTGTACGGAGCTTTCTAATTATGGAAACTTAAGCACTTAGGTGGATAAATCTGGATAAATCCCTAAATGTAAATGTGGTCATGTGACTCAGGCTCATTATCATATTTAAGCATTTAGTCACATGACTCAGGCTGGTTGTCGTATCAACGTTACAAACAGATGTAGCAGGAGCGAACGAGACGCGAGCAGACAGACAGAGAGGAGAGATTCTGCCGTTAAAGACGAGGCGTTTTAATCAGAGTCGAGTCTCAGGAGAATAAGCACCCCACCCCCCCCTCCCAGGGGCACACACACACACACACACACACACACACACACGGCAGTTTAATGATCTGAACGCGGAGCTCAGAAACTCCACAGTGCTGCTGCGTAACGAGACACACCTGCGTGAACACACGGATATCTAAAGAGTGGCATTAGGACATCTTTGGAGCTGTGTGTGTGTGTGTGTGTGTGTGTGTGTGTGTGTGTGTGTGTGTGTGTTGGGAGGAGAGACACAGCCATGATGTGAGACACAACACCTCTCCTCATTCTCACGTTCTGAAGCAGGAACATAAACGTCCGAGTGTTTTATGCGTGCGTGCATGTGTGTGTGTGTGTGTGTGTGTGTGTGTGTGTGTGTGTGTGTGTATGTGACCTCGCGTGAGTGTGTTACAGGGTCACGGCTCGGCCCGGCTGCCCTGAGGGGGTTAGCTTTATGTGCTCAGGGTCAGGGGTGAAAGGTCAAGGGTTTGAGCTTTTGTTTGAGGCTGATCACAGGAGCAGCATCTGACTCGAATAAAGCAGAGTGGCAGTGTGACCTTCACTCACCCCCAACCCCCCCATACACACACACACACACACACACACACACTCTCTTCCTCCTCATCAGCTGCTCAGCGCACAACATTACCCAGAAGGCTGTGCTGCAATCTCACACACACACTCCCATAACTGCCAACAGGATATATATATAAACAATGTGTGTGTGTGTGTGTGTGTGTGTGTGACCCGTTACTAATACTTAAATTCCATTGTAATTATATAATTGTTATCGATGTAATAATGATAATATTTCAGTACATATTTGTTTTATGTGAGTTATCTGTGTCTTTCGGCTGTGTTCCAATAAGTGGGGGAACGTTTAAACTGCTCTCTTTCTCACACACACACACACACATTCACTCACACACGCACACACACACACACACATACACAGATATTTTTTTCTTTCTCGGAGAAATAAGAGTGAACTTTGGATAGAGACAGAAGGAAAATGGCAGGAGTGTGTATTAGCACTATTAATGTGTGTGTGTGTGTGTGTGTGTGTGTGTGTGTGGAGTCAGGGTTCATGGAAGGAGGCCAGACTTTCTGAGAGAGAGATCAGCAAACAGATGTAGAAAGGCTGCAAAGGTCTTCCTTTCTGCTCTGTGTGTGTGTGTGTGTGTGTGTGTGTGTGTGTGTGTGTGTGTGTGTGTGTGTGTGTGTGTGTGTGTGTGCCTTGCGGTGGTGTGTGGGTGGTTTTGTTTTCTGTTGAGTCTGAACGTACATGCAGAGGCTTGAGAATACGGCTCGCTTCCTCTCTGATTAACACACACACACACACACACACACATTTCAACTATGACTAACATGCTCTCCTTCTCTCTCTCTCTCTCACATGTCCTCGCTGCCGTTCTTCACATCGACAGGTACGTGTGTCTCATTTTATCTCAGCGTGTGTGTGTGTGTGTGTGTGTGTGTGTGTGTGTGTGTGTTTTACTATAGTGATGGAGGAACTGGGTAAGACGGTTTTGTGGTGGCGGCGTCTGTGTGTGTGTGTGTGTCTTTGATTTTGAAACCTTCAAGAAACCATAGACCAATACACACACCACACTGGGTTTAACCACCTAACACACACACACACACACACACACACGTCAGCATACACACTATGCCCTATACATTGTACAAAACACATTTTACATTATAACTTTAATCAAGCACACTACACCTTATACACCATACACACTGTACACTACACCCTATACACTACACACGCCATACACTGTA
>CM059213.1:37801812-37804312 GCA_030347435.1 Clarias fuscus
CAGAAGGAAATTTAAAAACATTTAGTGCAGGCTAAAGAGGAATATGCAACAAAACAAATATGCCGTTCCTTATATGAAGAAACATTCATTGGAGAAATTAATTCATCATTTCAATACCCTTTCAGAAACGTTTAATAAGGGTCAGGTTTAAGTCACTTCTGGGGACACTGTTCTACATGTCTACTTAAAAATCAAAAGTCTTCCTCACAGATACACACACACCTGGCCAAACATGCTTTATGGGGATGCCGTATAAAAAGTATAAACAAACCAGATAGAAACACAAAGGAGAGTCTGTTGGCACTTCAGATGTCACTTAAGTAATAACATTTCTCTTCTACATTTGTTCTCATGTACACTCGAGATGTATTGCCATTATAGAGGGTGTTCATGACCCAGTCAGCAAGTGAATAAAGGGATAAAACATGAATAATGCTCTAACAAACAATGCTACTATGATGGTGGAGATTTACCTGTTCAGGCGCTGATGATTTTGTAGCACTGTTGCTGTTCACAAGATGTTTGATGGTTGGTGCTGTCCCCTCTGGATGTTGTTAGCAGCGTCCTCTTCCATATTCTGTAAACGTATTGGACAATTAAGAACATTTAGTGGATTCTAAAAGAGGAACATGCAACACAAGAATGTGCAATTCCTTATAAGAAGAAGCATTGACTGTAAAAATGGATTTATCATTTCTAGTTTAGACACATGTGCCTTTGAAGGAACAGTGAGGACTAGCTAGTGAGGCGATGGTGTGGTGCCATTATCCCCTAGCTTAGGCATTATGCTAGGCTGCAAAGTTTGTTGGTCCTTGGTCAAGCTGTCTGCGTGTTACAGAGGTTTAAGGCTTTTGCCTAAGATCAGGCCATGCAAGTCAAGCTGTGACTCTGAGTGTGTGGGGGGGATGGGCGTGGTCTGGCCCAGGTGGAATGGGCACCTAATACAACATCTTACACTCCCTATTAAAATACATAGGAAGCACCGTGTCAATCCAGACATTCTGTCTTGAGAACCATTGGTCCTAGAGCTTAGCTTTTTTTTGTCATCAAGAGGAATGTTTCTAGATATTCTCATATAGATATCTCACTAGATATTAAGCTTTGTGTGTGTACTAAAATTTTGGTTTTAGAAAAATACTCTAAAGTATATGAATTTCAATAGAATTTTCGATTTTGTGTCAGGTCCAAAACAAACCTTTAATAACAATCTGACCAATCAGCTCCATCATTACTTTCTAGAAGTCAGGAGACCTCTGCATTATGACACAGGTTAGAGTGGTGTGTGCAAAAATATTTCTCCCTCCACTCAGGACACCCATTCATTTTCAATGGGCCACGTATGGGGGACAATTTAGAAGGTTTTTTTTTTTAATGGACATGATTCTTTTTGAATTAGTTGAGATTTTGGAGCAGTTTTCAACATAGCATCTTGTTTCCGATGCAACCAAAAATGACTAAGCAATGGTGCTTGAAATTATCGACCAGATTCATTTTTATGGGAACAATAGGTCCAAAATCTTTTTGTATTTTTTTTATCAGCAGGAAATTATTACAGATTGTGAATGAAGTATTGATCTTTATTGTTGGTTATCTCTGTTGTTAATAAGCACGTGTTTAAAACAATCATAAGCTGAGTATTAACATGGTGGGTAAATAGCCATAGAATCACTGCATGATTCATAATCTCAATAAGCAGTTATTATTATTGTTTTAATAATATTGTTTTATTTTAATCAACAGATTATTTGACTTTCAAACTCTTGTTAACTGCAACCCTGATGTTAAAACAACCAGAGATGAACCATAAATATGATTCTAAAAACAAACAAAAAAAAAATTGTGTGAAAATTAAGAGATGATTCAGGAAATTAAAAATCAGTTCGACTGAGACCCAGGAATCAACACACACTGCTCACACACACACACCTTTATCTGGACTGATGTGTTCCAGCTGTGATGTCTCGTCACTCTGAGAAGTTACACACTGCACGGCATCTGTGAGACGGCTGATCATTCGTGTCATTTCACCTTCACAGGAAAAAGTTCATACAGTATATTAATTTTAATACTCGGGGAGGTTCCTCGAGATGATTCTGTGTAAAACCAGTTGACGGACAGAACACAGCTGAGCCTGATCTTAAACCCAGTGTATCTCAGGTCCCTGACAGCAGCCGCGCCCCAGCACTGTAGAGATGATGATAAAAGTCCAGTCTGAGCTGCACTACTGAGCTGTGATGCTCCTCTCCAGCCCTGAGCTCCATCTCACACACTTTACACTCCACTCACAGCTCAAATCCACCACTATAGAGCTATTCACAAACATGCTGCTGCTGTTTATCACCTCACATCAACTCTATTACGAGGAATAACTAGATCAATAGACAGGTGTTACATTAAACACTAATAAATAACAACTACAGGAGCCAATTTAATACATTTAATATGTTATAAGAGTTTACTGAACTTTACCTCACTCTGTTACACGCGTGTGCTAAACTGT
>CM059213.1:37806812-37821812 GCA_030347435.1 Clarias fuscus
TGCTACGGAAACTCCAATCAGAGTGCAGGACTGGTGACCACTGCATCATGTGACCTGACGCTCATGCTTAAATCTGAAAACTGAACTTCTGTACACCAAGCGTGTGTGTGTGTGTGTGTGTGTGTTACCAAACCTCACATTCTGAATTTCTGCCTAGAGCTCAAACCACTGGGCCAATCAGCATCCAGCATCTATAAACACACACACACACACACACAATCTCAGATCAATAGGTGTCCATTAGAGCAGCCTGATAGATTTAATAACATTTTTAAAACATTAAAATGGAATTATGTTGCTTTCAGATGCTTTTAGTTCTCTACATCCGTTCCCCTGTGTGTGTGTGTGTGTGTGTGTGTGTGTGTGTGTGTGATTAGTATCTAACCCTTCTACTGATTGGTAGAGGTGCAGGATGTTTTTTGATACCTTCACACACACACGCGCGCACTCTGTCTCTGAGGGGAACGCGGCCTCTCTGTTCCCACGGTAACCGCTGCCAAAGCAAATTGGGGAGAGGAAGTGGAACCCGATCACTTTTCACCACTCATGCATGTGTGTGTGTGTGTGTGTGTGTGTACTTTAAAAGTTTAGTTTCCTTTGGGGTGTGTAAGTGCACATTTAAAACACTTTTTCACATGTGAAGCTTTGTGTGTTTTTAGTGTGTGTGTGTGTGTCTTCCTGAAAGATCAGTCTGTGACTGACACAAGCATGTATGCACACACACACACACACACACACAGGGATACTCTCATATATACTGCACCGACTCTCCTTTTGCTTTATTAACACCTGTGAACACACACACACACACACATCTATGTTTTAACCTCATCCTTTTCAGCAAACACCAAACCACACCCCAAACCCTTCACCACACACACACACACACACCTCAGTTTCCTCAACTAGGTTTAGAGACATGTTCTAACATACATACACACACACACACAATGAGCAACACTTATGCAATAACGGCAGTTTTGTGAAGACCGAAAACACGACACACACAAACATCTGGCAGCTGTGGTGTCTGTGTGTGTGAACACGTCTCACACCTGCACTCTGGAGCAACTCGGCTTAATATGTTCCAGATCTGTGGTTGAGAGAGAGACAGAGAGAGAGAGACAGACAGAGAGAGACACAGAGAGAGAGAGAGACAGACAGAGAGAGACACAGAGAGAGAGACAGAGAGAGAGAGAGAGACAATACGATGAAAGGATAGAGACGGAGGGGGGGACAGACAGATAAAGAACGACACAGACAGAGGAAGGGGGGGGGCAGCGAGAGACGATGAACAGGAAGCCCCTCCCTTCCGGCCGAGGCCTCGTTCAAGTCTCGTTCACACAGACACACACACACACACAGGTTGTGGTGTCTGAAATGTGTGTGTGTGAAGCATGTGGTGTTTTTAGTTTATTTCTGCTGAGTCTAAACCATCTTTACTATAAACACACACACACACACACACTGTAGTTCACTTCACACTGTGACTCTTCTGTCTGTGCCTGCAGTACCGCACCCTCCCACAGGTGTCACTCCACCTCCTGTCCAATCATCAAACACCTGCTCTGTAGCTCCGCCCACTCTGTCTGTCACTGCAGTGTGAGGAAATATGAAATAGTTTTATTGTTAGTACAGTGCTAAACAAGTGTGTGTGTGTGCGTACTTGTGTGTGTGTGTGTGTGCGTGTGTGTGTGTGTGTGTGTGTACAGGCTAAAGATAGCTGAATGTTACGCCTCTGTGAGATTCTGCAGATTCGGGCGGCTGCTCTTTTCGCAGAACTGAGCTCATGTCTCTGTGTGTGTGTGTGTGTGTGTGTGTATCTGTGTGTGTGTGTGTCTCACATGCTGTCTCTTCTAGAAAGAGGTGTGATTTCCTGTCTGACTGAATAACGGTTCAGTCTGTCCAAGTGTATAGCTTGCTTTTTTATTCTCTCTCTCTCTCTCTCTCTCTCTCTCTCTCTATTTCCCTCCCTCCTCCTTCACACACACATAGATAGTGCCACAGTAGTTTGTTTATTTATCTTTATTTATCTCGTCTCTATCTCAGACTCAGGATGTGTTTAATCGTCTCGGTGGATTCAGTGAGTCCAATCTGGCAACCCGACACGTCTCTCTCTTTATGTGACACGGCTCTGTGGAATGTGTGTCACTGACCTTGCCGCAGTCTGTCCACACACACACACACACACACACACACACACACACACACACTGTGTGACCTGAATCTCTTCAGACAGAGCTGTTTTTACAGATCAGAGGTCACTTCTCTCTGACTCGCCACTGACTGTGTGTCTATGTGTGTGTGTCCGTGTCTGTGTGCATGGGTGTGTGTGTGTGTGTGTGTGTGTGTGCGCGCGTGTGTGTGAGTGCAAATCAGTTTTTATTGCGCACTCACAAACAGTCCTCCAGCAGTGCTAAATTTAAAGTTCACACTTTTGACTGTCAGACACTCCTGTCTCTCTCACACCTGTCTCACTTCTCGTGTGTGTGTGTGTGTGTGTGTGTCTTTCCTTTTGTTTGAATTTATAATGTAATTATGCTTAGAAAAATCTGTAGACCATATGCTTATTGTCCCTCTCTGTCTCTCTCTGTCCCTCTCTGTCCCTCTCTGTCTCTCAGGTCCTGGACGCAGTTCCTATTAAAAAGTCGAAGCATGATGATTTCTCTCACTCACCCTCAGCAGATAAAGACAAGAAACCTGATTGGCTGCGATCTCTCTCAGCCTCAGCCAATAAGGTGAGCTGCTGACCTGACAGACGGACAGACAGATGGACAGACAGAGACACAGACAGTCAGTCTGTGTCAGTGCAGTGTTTGCTCTCCTCTCAGTAAGAGTCTGATTAAAGACCGCGTGCTGATTATCGCAGTGTTTATAGAGAGAGAGAGAGTATTTCATTTATATTCATGTGACATTGATAATAATATTAATGTGTTAACAGTGGCTTCATGAACTCTACCCCTTTAGCTTTAGCCGCTACATTGAAAACACCTGATTGATAGCACTAGCATGCTAGCTGTAGGGAGATGTGCAGCTAACACACGCGTATACTAGCATGCCGACTTCATCGTCTCTTCGTCTCATCATAGACTCTGACAGAGTGTGTGCGTGTGTGTTTACAGGGTTTTAATTGCATTCAGCCCCGACAGAGAGCGTCCGCGTTCAGGCCCTGGTCCCCGAACATCACAGATAAGGACGGAGCTGCAAAACAAGCTAGCGTGCTGCGGGACAGGTAAACATGCTAACTGTAAAACTGTAAAGACAATTAGCGTGTGCTTAGTCTCTGTATCTTTGTATGATGTTTATGCTGTGTGTGTGTGTGTGTGTGTGTGTGTGTAGTTTTTATAACTATAAGTGTCTGGAGAACTCGGTGGCTCCGAACGTGGCTCTGCCTCCACTGCAGAAGGGGGCGCCAGTGTCTCTGTCCATCCTGAGCCCCGCAAGCCGCGGCGGTGACGAGCGCACTGAGGGACATGGCAAGACCAGGAAGAGGAGGATCACAGGCGAGGGTCACCCGGGACACGCCCCCTCTGTCCATGTCCAACAGAACCACACCCTTTCTCGAGCACCTCCACCAATGACAGAGGAGCGTGACTCAGACGTGGAGGTCGAGGTTCGAGACGAAGGTCAGACGCTTCATGCTAATTATAAACACTTTAACAACTTTTTGTGTCGTTTTCCTTTTCACATGTTTTTATGCTAACAATAGATTACACAGAACAGTAACTGTCACGTCTTCAGTATGCGTTTGTGTGTGTGTGTGTGTGTGTGTGTGTGTACATGTGAGAGGTCTGTCATTTATTTAGATTTTAATGTTCTTAATTGTTCCTGTCTGATAATTTTCTGTAATCTAATTTACACATAATAATTGTAATATGAATGAGATATTATCATGTTTCGGGTTTTATGCCATAAAGTGAGACTGTGTAGTTAGTAGTGTGAGTTATCATATAGTTAATGCTCTATGCTAGGATATTAGCATTTGCAATCTTTTAAGGTAAAGTTTGATTTTTGACATTAACGGTAATTAGCATTATTAGTGAGATATTAGCATTTCCGCGCAGGATTTGAGTGAAGTTGTAACCGCGTGCTGTGAGAGCTTCATTCCTCAGTGCAGCTTTCTGCTCTTCATGCTAATTATGTGTGCTGATGTATGATGACACAGTTGTTCACATCCCTCATGCTCCGCCCCTTTTCCCTCCACAGTGACCTCCTCGCTGTCGTCCCTTTCGTCTCCTTCGTTCACGTCCTCCAGCTCCGCGAAGGAGCTCAGCTCTCCAGGGGTCGCAGGGGTCACGGGCGTGGCCGAGGTCGCGGCAGGGGCGGGGTCTGGAGCGGAGAGCCAAGTGGGCGGAGCTTCTCTGGACTCTGAGCTGGAGACTCTGAGACAGGCGCTGGACGGAGGGATGGAGTCTCGCGAGTCCAAGGAGAAGTTCTTGCATGAGATCCTGAAGATGAGGGTGAAGCAGGAGGAGAAGCTCGGCTCAGCTCTGCAGGCCAAACGCTGCCTCCAGCAGGTACGCAACACACACTGCATTACACTACACTATACACACTACAATACACTGCACACACTGAACTTCACTACACACTGTACTACAGTACACACACTACACTACACACACTACACTACACACACACTGCACTACACACACACTGCACTACACACACACTACACTACACACACACTGCACTACACTACACACACTACACTACACACACACTGCACTACACACACTGCACTACACACACTACACTACACACAGTACACTGCACTACATACACACTGCACTACACACACTACACTGCACTCACTACACACTGCACTGACTACACACTGCACTACATTACACACACACTGCACTACATTACACACACACTGCACTACATTACACACACACTGCACTACACACACTACACTACACACACACTGCACTCACTACACACTGCACTACATTACACACACACTGCACTACACACACTGCACTACACACACTGCACTCACTACACACTGCACTCACTACACACACACTGCACTACACACACTGCACTACATTACACACACATTGCACTACACACACTGCACTACACACACTGCACTACACTACACACACTGCACTACACACACTACACACAGTACACTGCACTACACACACACTGCACTACACACACTACACTGCACTCACTACACACTGCACTCACTACACACTGACTGCACTCACTACACACTGCACTACATTACACACACACTGCACTACATTACACACACACTGCACTACACACACTGCACTACACACACTACACTACACACACTGCACTCACTACACACTGCACTACATTACACACACACTGCACTACAGACACTGCACTACACACACTACACTACACGCACACTGCACTCACTACACACACACTGCACTACACACACTGCACTACATTACACACACACTGCACTACACACACTGCACTACACTACACACACTGCACTACACACACTACACTACACACACTACACTACACACACACTGCACTCACTACACACACACTGCACTACACACACTGCACTACATTACACACACATTGCACTACACACACTGCACTACACACACTGCACTACACTACACACACTGCACTACACACACTACACTACACACAGTACACTGCACTACACACACACTGCACTACACACACTACACTGCACTCACTACACACTGCACTCACTACACACTGACTGCACTCACTACACACTGCACTACATTACACACACATTGCACTACACACACTGCACTACACACACTGCACTACACTACACACACTGCACTACACACACTACACTACACACAGTACACTGCACTACACACACACTGCACTACACACACTACACTGCACTCACTACACACTGCACTCACTACACACTGACTGCACTCACTACACACTGCACTACATTACACACACACTGCACTACATTACACACACACTGCACTACACACACTGCACTACACACACTACACTACACACACTGCACTCACTACACACTGCACTACATTACACACACACTGCACTACACACACTGCACTACACACACTACACTACACGCACACTGCACTCACTACACACACACTGCACTACACACACTGCACTACATTACACACACACTGCACTACACACACTGCACTACACTAAACACACTGCACTACACACTACACTACACACACACTGCACTACACACACTGCACTACACACACTACACTGCACTCACTACACACTGCACTACATTACACACACACTGCACTACATTACACACACACTGCACTACACACACTGCACTACACACACTACACTACACACACACTGCACTCACTACACACACACTGCACTACACACACTGCACTACATTACACACACACTGAACTACACACACTGCACTACACACACTACACTACACACACACTGCACTCACTACACACACACTGCACTACACACACTGCACTACATTACACACACACTGCACTACACACACTGCACTACACACACTACACTACACACACACTACACTACATTACACACACACTGCACTACACACACTACACTGCACTACACACACACTGCACTACACACACTGCACTACACACACTGCACTACGCTACACATACCACCAGGCACAATGAATAATGAGTAACTGTGTGTGTGTGTGTGTGTGCAGGAACTGGAGTTTCTGCGTGTGGTGAAGAAGGAGAAGCTGCGTGAAGCGAGTGAAGCTAAGCGTGCTCTGCGTAAAGAAATGGAGCGATTGCGAGCTGAGAACGAGAGGAAGATGAAGGAAGCGAGCGAGACTCGAGCGAGACTCACCCGCGAGCTGGAGGAGGCCAAGCAGCTGCGCAAGTGCGACAAAGCCTGCGAGGCGGGACGCATGCGCGCCAAATACTCTGCTCAGGTGTGTATATGAGCACGGATATACTGTATACACACACACACTCAAACACACAACATTTATAATGGCCCCATTATTAACGTGCGTGTGCTTGCACAGATCGAGGAGCTGCAGATGAAGCTCCAGCTGGCCGAGGCGGACCGTGAGCAGCTCCGCTCGGAGCTCCAGCAGGAACGTGAAGCTCGTCAGCACCTCGAGAGGGTCGTCAAAGATCTGCAGGATCAGCTGTGGCCCAAAGGCGAGCAGGACACACACACGGAGCTCCAAACTCAAGCAGCTTCAAGTGCTAAAGAGCCCAGCAATTAACACACACTCGCTGTGTCCACACACACACACACGCACACACACACTGGACTCATGAGGAGCAATGAGGTGAGAGACGCTGCACTGTGACTGAAGACATTCTCATGAAGAAAAGAAGAACAAAGACAGAAGGAGGCATTGAATCGCAGCATAAGGAAGTGTGTGTGTGTGTGTGTGTTTGTGTGTGTGTGTGTGTTACGCACCGACTCCCCATGAACACTCGGAGGCCCTGACCCTGACACAGAGACGAGCCCAGGACCCGGTGTACGGTCACGTCATCGCTGTTAAACCCCACCTGCCCGTCTGTTAGTGTGATTACGGTCGACCTCCTACACCTGGATTTACGGTAATCCTGTGTCCCGGCTGAGATCAGTGTCCCTGAGAGACCTTATATTACAGGCCGAGAGACGAGACGACGGTCGACTCGAGTGTAACATCAGCGCAGACGTCTGCGTCTGCTCCACAGCATGTGTACGCGTGTGTGTGTGTGTGTGTTTATAACAAGAGGCTTTTATACACATTTAAAATCCATTCTCTACGCGAGGAAGAAACTTAAGAGGATTTCAGAGACAAATAATTCTCTCAATCTATTTAGAGAGAGTGTGTGTGTTTTCACACTTCTCCTTTTGTAACAGACTATTTATCAGACAAGTTATGATAAAAAATATCTTTTTTTTTTTTTACAAAGAAATTGCATTTCTGTTGCCTGCTATCAATGTTATTATATAATTTCTTAAACCGCACATACACACGTGTGATTGGGTAAAAACCTTGTAAGTTTATCTTAAAAAGATGCTAATGTGTGTGTGTGTGTGTGTGTGTGTGTGTGTGTGTGTGTGTGAGAGAGAGAGTGTGTATGTCTCGCTAACAGCTTCACAGTGCATATCCACCGTTGCGACGCTAATAGTTAGCATCATGTTACATCATGGCCGCCATGTTTTTTATTAGGGAAGTTTAAAAAAAAAAAAAGATAAATAAATAAATAAAGCGACAGAATGTTTCTTTTTAAATAAATTATATGTAAATATTTTTTTTTTACTTTATGGTAATGAATCGCACTTTGTCATAACGAGATCCTGCGTATAAATGCATTAGCCTCTCTGTACCTTTATTCCAGGAGTAGAGAAAATAGATCAAATAAAATAAATAAATAAAATGAATAAAATAAATAATAACAAGAGACAGCATTATGTTGAGACGCGGCGCTGCTCGGGTCCGATCCTCTGTTTACGGCGGAATCCTGTAAATAAACCTTGAGGCTCTTTACGCTCTGCTTTGCTCAAACACTTCTCTAAACAAACTCGAATTAATGTTCTTTATTTTTTATTGTTTTTCATTTTACACTTGGTGTGTGTGTGTGTGTGTGTGTGTGTGTGTGTGTGTGTGTGTGTGTGTGTGTGAGAATGCGTAGGAGTGTGAGATCTGTTCTTTTCAAATTTGTCAGCTGTTAACTGGAGTGACGTCCAGCGCTGTGTCAGTAATCACCATCACATCAGTCCCATTAGCTCTGTTTAGTACACTAACTAGCATCATGCTAATCCACACTGACTTAGCAAGACCTAGCTATCAGTAACCGCATCTGTATAGATTACCGCAGATAAACGGTTACAGGTAAACTGCTAGCTAAGTTGGCGTTAGCTCCTCCTCTCAGTGTACGGAGGAGGAGCGGGGTGTGACGCAGGGGCAGGGCGTGGCTGCAGTGCTGGGGCGTGGCTGCAGGGGCGTACTGCAGTGCAGCTGTTTAAGATGAAAGGTTTTTAAAGTAGGACTGACAAAAGTTTTATTCCAATATCAGGCGACGTTATGCACTGAAAAGCAAGCTGCCTTATCGTTTATATTCTACGTGATTACCGCATTAGCGGTAAATTAACATCAGGAGCGTATCATGGTAACGATTAATTCTGTCATTTTGAGTTCAGCCAATCAGAGTTCAGCTAGCGGTGATGCTCAGGTACCTAGCGCTGATGTTCTAGCTCAGCCAATCAGAGCCCAGATTCTGTGGGTGTGTGTATTCTGGGACGGTGATGGACGTGTGTGTGTGTGTGTGTGTGTGTGTGTGTGATGTTTATTTTGGCGCTCTGAGCTGTTATTGCTGTTATTGATGTATTTTGAGCGTAAAAGAGAATAATTCAGTAAATAAAGTGTTGCATGAGATTTTAAAGAGTTTTTCAGTAATCTGTTTGTGTAATAATCATACGGGGCATTAATCAGCTTTATATACCAATTTATTGTCTTACTTACATTTATATTAAAATATACATTAAAATGACAAAAAAATCTCCAACTACACACACACACACACACGAGGCGGTCACAGACTGAACACTGAAAGCTGTGTTTGATTTGTGGTGAGATTTTGGTGTGCGTTTTTTTTTTTTTTTTTTTTTACACAAATTTATCCAAATTAAGAACACACCTGTATTCACAAACAAATAAACACTCCTTGCAAAAAAAAAAAAAAAAAAAGTTGAATTTTAAATGTCTTTTAGAAACATTTCCTTTTGTAAGATTTTGTGTAATATATCAATCTAAACCTGCAGGTTTATAAAGAAATCACAGCGTTAGTGTTTTTCTCTCGGCGAGATCAGACACACCTCACGGCTCTTTTGTAGTTTTTCACTCTAAAACACGTGTGTACTAACACACACACTCACCTGTTTGTTCTTTTTCTTTTCTAAATGAGAATTTGCGACATTTTGCTAAGGTTTTGCTAAAGCAGTTTCTACAGCGGAGCCGATCTTTCTGCTAATAACAGCAATAACAGGAGACGCGTTAAGAGTCACAAACTGTACATATATTTTTTAAAAAGATAGATTTTACAATGTTGTATTATAAATATATCTTGTGTTTTTTTTTAAAGAAAATATTCAAAGGTTGTTTTAAAAACAATTTTATCGCTACTTTATGAGCTGAGTTTATGTTCTGCCTTTTGTTCCACTTTTATTTTTGAATTTCAGTATATTTTTTATCATTAATGACGTTTATTGCAGTCTGTATCAGTGCTTTTAAGTTCATGATCATCAGTATTTTATAATCCCGCTCCTCCTTAACGAGGTGTGTGCGCCATCATGTATCGCCCTGTTATTACTACTATCATGTTTGTTTGTTTGTTTGTTCGCTGCACCGAAGGAAAAGACATCTGGAACTGGAATGTAATGACTATGATGATGATGATGGTGATTTTTGCGCGATAAATATGGTAACGATGTGGTGTCGGTAATGACGAGTGCGTGCCTGCCCCCTACAGGAAGTCCATTTGTTGCGTCTCAGCCCTTCACTGCTGCTATAAGGACGTGTTATAAACGTTAAAGTTTTACAGCGAGCCTATTTTTATGTACGAGATTTAAATCACGCTTTGTTAATTAATGCTGAAGATATAAAAATAAAATCTTTCCCTCTTTATTTCTTCTTTTTTCTGCATATAAGACTGTAAGATAAAGGACTTTATGAGACTGCGCTATAAACCGCTTCGAGGAAATGTACAGTGTAAAGACGCATTAATCAGAAATAAAACTGTTTGTCTTAAACACAGTGTGTGTTTGTGTGTGCGCTCTTCACTCTGGGCTCTTCACTCTGGGCTCTTCACTCTGGATGCAGTACTAGCGTGGGCTCTTCACTGCAGCACTAGCATGGGTCAATGTCAGGTTAAGTCTTCTAAGCTCATGTGAATAGAACAGGATTTGTAATGTATATATGAACATAATTTTAAATCCTAAAAGCATCTTTTCCTAAGATTTCTACTTCATTGTCATTAATCAGTCCTCAGCGTCAGGACTAGCGAGCTAATGGGATGCTAAATGTATTCAAAATAAAAATCACACCAGGTTAGCTCCTGTTAGCTCATTCTTACAAATAATATTATATGCTAGTTTACGTGAGCTAGCCTATAAGCTAACCGGTCAGAATATCCTTCACTGCTACGTGCTAATGTTAGCTTAGAAACATTTACACACACAAACACACACACACACACTGATTAGTCAGAAATACTGCTGTTGCTATGGAATCAGGGCAAATAATCTGCATTATTATCAGTTCTGTGTGTGTGTGTGTGTGTGTGTGTGTGTGTGTGTGTGTGTGTGTGTAAGACAGAATGAGAGAGGTGTGTGATTTCAGTTAGTTCTGGCGGCTCTATTTTTGGGTGTGAGACACAGACCGTGCTTGTGTGTGTGTGTGTGTGTGAGTGTGTGTGTGTGTGTGTGTGTGTGTGGCTGTGCAGCTGTGCATGTCTGGCTCATCCGGTCTCAGAAATCCTGTCAGATCATTTTTGATCATTTTAGCTCTTTATTTCTAACAGGACGCTCCTGCTGTGGGTTTTAAACTGAAGAGATTAAAATGTGTTTGGAAATTCGGCTTTGTGATCGAACATCAGTGTATTATACTAATAATAAAATATTAAACACCAACACATAGATTTATAATATTTTCAGATTTGTGAAGTGTCCTTCTCGCATCCATGCCGCTCCTCAGATATCCCATGATGCACCAGGGTAAGCCCCCCTCAGACCCTCCACCTCATGAGCTTGTGTGAGATCTCGTCCTGAGCGTCCTGAGCGTCCTGAGCGCTGCCTTATTAACACCTGTTTGTTAGTGGACAGAAAACTCTACACAGGATTTATAAGAAGCCAGTAAACTGTAATTAATTATACTTCATATTATTTATAATTCATCATCAGAACGACATCACAGTAACGACCTCTATAAATATTAGCACCATGTGGAATGGAACTGTTCTCGAGGTAAAATGTGTTTAGTGTGGCAACCAGACACAGGGACATGGTAGGATAGACACAGAGACACACAGAGACACACAGGGACAGATAAGGACAGGCAGGGACCCACATTGACATTTTGGGAGACACAAAGGAGCAGATAGGGACACGTATGGACAGACAGGGTCACAGGGTTCCTGCTGAGTCCTCCCCGTCTGTCCCCGTCTGTCCCCGTCTGTCCCCGTCTGTCCTTCCTGACCCGTCTGTAGAGTTGACATGAGGTTTTTGCCCGGCTGAACCCTCCTCCTCCTCCTCCTCCTCCTCCTCCTCCTCTTGTCCGGGACACTAAAGGTCAGAGGTTATGTTTGATCAGGTTTGAGACTGTGCTACACCTGATGTCTGGACGAGTGTAGACGTGATGCAGGAGACGGTTTTCTGGTAGAAGTAAATAAAAGAATTCAGCGATATTAAATTTTGAGTGGAGAGGATTTTTATGGTCCTTTATTTTCTGTCTGTGCTTTTAGTCTGATCGTGTGTGAGAGGAGACACGACACAGGACAAAAGAACCAGAAAGATGGACCGTGTGCAGCTCGTTACTCCATCGGCTGTTTCACGCAGCTCTTCATTAATCACTTCACTGCCATTGCGCTGGATAATCAGAGTCCATTGGAGTGTCTCCTGTGCCCTTTGTTCACCCTGAACAAAGGGTGCTACCCCACCACACCCCAATCCCGCCCTGCCCCGCCCCGCCCCGCTCCGCCCTGCCCCGCCCCGCCCCGCCTGCCTACTTACCCCCTGTCTGACCTCTCCTCGTCTCACGTGCTTCTGGACCACATTGCTGTAGGTTGTTAACAGCAAATTGTGTGTGTGTGTGTGTGTGTGTGTGTTTCAGTCCCACCTAACCAGCGGCCTGATTAAAGCTCAGTGATAATATTGTAGTTGAAGTGAAAAGTCAATGAGACTCTCGTTTCTCATCAGTGAGTCAGTGAGGTCATGAGTGCAGCGTGGAAACTTCTGCCTTTTCCTTTAAAACTACACACACACACACACACACACACACACACTGAGTCAGAGTTGAAAATGAAACAATACCTTCTTGCACAACAGCCTCTTAGTTTATGAGTCAGAGAGAGATAACGGCTGTGATGGCGCGTCTTTGTGCCGCTTTATCTCCAGATGAAAAAGAGCAGAAATGACAAAAGAAGACGTTTATTTATTCTCTCCACGTTCGGGTTTCAGTGCCGAGGGCGTGTTCGTGGGTGGGGATGACTTTTTCATTTGTCACTAATTTCTCGGGAGCTGGTTTGAACCGGGACGCTCATGAAGGGAAACTAAAGCCGTGCGGAGCGGAACTCTAAACTCTTTCAAGTGTTTTAATGGAACTTTTGCGTCTCAGCGCGTGAAGACGAGGACAAAATCTAATAATAAAGAAATAATGAATGAATTGTTCACCATCTTCACTCAGAAGCTCAGCATGTTGGAGAAGAGGACACACGCGCACACACACACACACACGCACACACGCACACACACACACACACACACACACACACACACACACACACACACACACACACACACACACACACGGTCCGCTTTCAGTTTCATACGTTTGTTCTGTACGTGTTTTAGGATGTAAGTAAGGACGAATCCACGTGTCCGGAAAAACGCTTCGGCCTTTACTAAGGTTGGTTTGGTCAAAATGTCAGGGGCCCCAAGGGGACAAGGGGACAAGGGGACAAGGGGACAGGAAACTGCTGGGGCGCCACTTGGGAACAGGTTCCATTAAAACATCTGCAGCCATGTGACAACTCACATCTGCTTCAGCTCCATGCTGACCTTATGGAGAGCAAAACAGTGTGTGTGTGTGTGTGTGTGTGTGTGTGTGTGTGTGTGTGTGTGTGTGTGTGTGTGTGTGTGTGTGTGACATGGCAGCAACATTAAACACGCGTAAAGGCACACGACATCATCGACCATCCTGAGCGCGAGTGACACACACCGAGAGATAAAGGCTTTAATCACATTGGTGTGTGTGTGTGTGTGTGTGTGTGTGTGTGTGTGTGTGTGTGTGTGTGTGTGTGTGTGTGTGTGTGTGTCCAACCAAGCTACGAATATAGAAATGAACTTTAATAAGAACTAAGCCTTTATAAATGTCTCTCTCTCTCTCTTCCTCTTTCGTTTTCTATCTTGTCGTCGCTCTTGGTTTCATTAATCTCCTTATTTCTGCTCTTTACTCTCCTGAACCCTGAACACATTCCACTGAGGCAACAAGTCCCGTCCTGCCTGTGTGTGTGTGTGTGTGTGTGTGTGTGTGTGTGTGTGTGTGTGTGTGTGTGTGTGTGTGTGTGTGTGTGTGTGAGATCCAAGCCCACGGTGAACAGAAATAGAAATTAAATCTCTTTTGGTTTTATTATTTTATCTGCTTCAGTTCACACTCACACACACCGCGTGTGTGTTTACCTGTGTACACACACATTAATTATCATGTAAACACACATACACCAGGGCTGTTCAAGTCAAACCGGGACTTGTGTTGATATTTTTGGTGAATGAAGATGAATAAAAGTGATTGACATTTCCAGAAGACTTCAGTCACAGTACGGTGATGAGACGATCCCACTGCACTGTCCCTGTGTGTGTGTGTGTGTGTTAACTGTACACACACTCATCCACCTACACTACATACACACTACAGGGACTCGGCTGGGAGTCACTGCCACACCCCCGTACAGTCCTGACCTCACTACAGGACATGTACACTATAGAAAAGCTGTTAGAGGAGTTCCTGGGAGGCCGGCGTTTCAGACGTGATGCACCATGAGAACTTTCTCCCCTGATGGTGTCCGAGCTCTAGTGAGACGCTGGGAGAAGTGCATCAGTGTATCAGGGGATTATATAGAGACATAAAGGGAGTGTTTACTCTCAGCACTGTCTTCTGTTATTCTGTACAGTCTGAAGTCCCGCTTTCACTCGAACGCCCCTGGTATATGTGTATGTTATAAAGCATGTCGGATTGGGGATCTGAGCATCCGGTGGGTTGCCACACCCCACACT
>CM059213.1:37831812-37849312 GCA_030347435.1 Clarias fuscus
GATCCAGCCTGCAGCGCACTCCACCCCCTGTCTGTGTTAACCCCGCCCCCAGCAGGAGGAGCTGGACCAGGTCCAATTCCACCGCATGGACATTGTGTTCCCCTGAGAGTGTAGTCTGTGAGAGTGGTCATGAACATGACAAACCGTGACAGTCGTGTCACTGTAACAGTGATCCTGCGCTTTGATTGGTCAGAGGCTGTTGATTGATTCTCTATTGCAGCAGTTCAGACAGAAGCACAGGTTTATATTAATGCGCTCGCTTACGGAATAAAATCACTGTCAAAAATAATCGTGCGTAAAAAAAAAAAAGACGTGTGTGTGTAATTCTGTGTTTTGTCCGAGTTGGTTTCCAAACACTACGGCCGCGACAGTTTACAGATACGACATTCTGTGCGTTTGTTTCAGTACAACTCTGAAATACACGACTCTGACCGTTTACAGACACAAAACTCGTTTTTACGTCGCCTCTGTTACACGGACAAATTGCGAAATTACACCCATGAATGTAGTGTGTTACACCGCCGGCGCAAACACGTCATCAAGGCCACATGCAGAGGCGTTACTGTACGAGGGAAGAGGAATCGATTCGTGCATGCGCCACGCCCAACGTTTTAAACCCCAGAATGGCGGTTTAGCGGACGAGCTTCTGAATTACTTCTGAATTACTTCTGTGTTTTGTCCGAGTTGGATTCCAAAATCTACGGCCACGACAGTTTACACAAATCTTTTTTTTACGCACGATTATTTTTGACAGAGATTTTCTTCCATACTCGCTCTGATATGTTGTCGTTTCCATAGTGACAGCACATTCACAGCTCATATCACTGATCCGGGGACATTTACATTTATATTCATATTTGTATTTATATGATACATGGGGCAGGGGTAGATCAGAGGGCCGAGGCACTGAGTTACTGATAGGAAGATCGCGGGTCGATTCCCAGCTCAGCCGGGTTTCCACTGTCGGGCCCTTAACCCTGTCTGCACCAGGGGGCGCTGTATCATGGCTGACCCTGCGCTCTGACCCCAGTTACGCTGGGATACGCCAAGAAGGAATTTCACTGAGCAGTAATGTGTATGTCACAAATAAAGGCTTTACTTAACTTGAGAGTGGCAGACCTTCCTGAGGTCTCTTTTCTCAGTGCTCAAGTTCACGGGATGCAAACTGTTGATGATTTTCCATGTTTTTTTTCCCCAGGTAATTTTTCAGAGCTGAACACTTTCCTAGATTTCTTTGAACACCCCCCCATGCAGACCATCTTGTTTCATCTGTAACTCTCAAAGAAGTTCATAAGCGTTTCAGTGTTGTTAAAAACTCCGGAGAATTAAAACATAAACCAGCTACACGCACGAGTCCACATCCGAAGCGAATGCCGCAAGAGTGAATCAGCGAGTGAATCATTTCGGAATTGAACAAATGTGTTTCCACAGAAACTTTGATCTGTTTTGTTTTTTTCGAAACCAATATCATGATTATTTTTTAATAACCCGTCCTGCAGAAACAGCTTTATAAACCATATCAGGTTTTGCTGTTACGGACATGCTTGGGCGTTGGGATCAAAACAACTAGTTAAATAAAGAAACAAATCATAATTTGTTGGTAATAAATGGTGTTTGTGAAACTGTTGCATAAAAGCAATATCACACACACACAAGGTCGTGCTGTTGTACTGAATATCAGCACGCCTGAGATAGCTCCAGTACAAAAACCTAAAAAACCATCAGAATCAAGTTTGACCCAGCGAGCAAATACAACCATAGAAGAATAACAACATGTAACTTTTATTCACCATGCCATTATTTACTTTATTAAAATAAAGCCAAACGTAATGTGGGCAATACAAAGTGCCCCCTTTCTGCATGCACATGATTTAGGAGCGGAAGTTGCTGCTAATCATCAGCCCTTGATTACCTGATCATCAGCAGGTGTGCAGAGGTCTATAAAAGGAGAAGGTTTGGCAGCATTCAGGTGTGTGTGTATTAACACCACGCCAAGAGCGAAAGACATCAGCAATGGTCTTAGAGAAGTAACTGTTGCTGCAAATTCATCTGGAAAGGGTTATAAAACCATTTCTAAACAATTTGGAGTTCAATGTTCTGCAGTGAGAAAGATTATTCACAAGTGAAAAGCATTCAAGACAGTTTTCAGTCTTCCTAGGAGTGGACGTCCCAGCACATTCAGCCCAAGGTCAAAGCACATCCTCCACAGCTACATCACAGAACCTACAGGCCTCACTGGGCATGTTAAATACTAAAGCCCATGACAGCACAATTAGAAGAAGACTGAATGAGTACAGTTTACATGGAAGGGTTGCCAGAAGAAATCCTTTTCTGTCTAAAAAAAAAAACATGGAAGCATGGCTGTGGTTCGCAAAACTGCATTTGAACAAACCACAAGGCCCCTGGAGCAATGTCCAAACAGCATTTCAGCAGAAAGACCTCATACCCACTGCCAAGCACGGTGGTGGAAGGGTGAAGTTCCAGGCTTTTGCAGCTACAGGACTTGGGCACCTTGTAGTCACTGAGTGTTCCTGAACTCCTCTGTATACCCGAGTATTCTGGAGGCAAATGTGAGTCCACTTGGGTACAGTTTGGTCATGCAACAGGACAATGATCTGAAGCACCAGTAAGTCTACATCAGAACGGCTGAAAAATGAAAGAATCAGCGTCCAGAACCAGTGGCGGCCGGTCAATACGGGGTGCTGGGGTGCCGCCCCCCTTAAAGTTAGCCAGAGAAGAATGCTCCTTTAACATGTAATTATTTAACATAATAATTACTAATTTTAATAATGAAATAAAGTCATTTAGTCACAATATTCCGCTGTATTTCTTAATATAATTTAATCGCAACAAAAAAAAAATCTAAACTCTATTATGTTCATTTGTGTTGGTGCACGCGGGGCGCCGGACAAACCAGTGTCTATGTAGCACGTAAATCTTTGAAAAGCATGTGACCTGAGGCTGAGCTCTGATTGGATTTTGTCAAATCATCCTTGGGGCGGAGCACTGTGCGCCCTGAACCCTCCCACTTTTGTCCTTAGCGAATCAATATTGTGTTTAAATATTTAGGCTCATGTGATTGGACCATGTGATTCTCAGCGAGTCTTTTCCAGCACTTCTTATGGCGAGTGGAGCTGCTGACTGGATGTGATGTGAGTCAGGACTTTATTTTATACTAGTAGTAATGATGCGCAACCACCTGCTAAATGGATATTTACAGGCCAGGATTAAAGTATCATTTTAATTTTGTTTGCCCCCCCATTTTTTTTTGCACCAGCCGCCACTGTCCAGAACTCAACCCAACTGGAATGCTGTGGTGGGACCTTAAGAGAGCCCAAAACCCTCAATGAACCGAAGCAAACTGAGGTAAGAGATGGATAAAGTCATACAGGAAACCTTAACTTTAAGATCCTAAAGGTGGATGCACTGTACAAGCTATTAATTCTGTAATGTTAATGTTGCCCACCATGGTTCGTTTTTTTCTTCTTTTTGGCTTCATTTTTGTTAAATAAATAATGGCGCAATGAAAAAGTTACATGTTGTTTGTCTGAGGTTGTATTTGCAGTTCTGTAATAATTTACCCAGAATTCCACATAAAAAGGAATATATTGCCTTACACTTTCCTTAATAATAATAATAATAATAATAATAATAGTCATAATAATAATTGCAATCCTTTTCTCTCAGTCCAGTCTCTCTCTCTCTCTCTCTCTCTCTCTCTCTTTATTATTACAGCCTGTGATTCACATCATCCTCCTCCTGTTCGTCTTCCGCTTCTTCCTCCTCCTCCTCCTCCTCCTCCTCCCGTCTGTGTGGGCCTCTCTGAGTCAGCGGCATGGCAACGGTATCATAGCAACCGCCTCCATCTAAACATCATCACCAACTGGAACAGACACAGAGAGAGAAAAGGAGAGAGACTGAGATGAAAAGAGTGGAATATAGGATTGAAGGATAAGGAAAAAAGGCTAAACTGAAAGAAAGAGAACGAAAAAGAAAGATATATATCGACAGAGACAAAGTGAAACAAAGAATAGGACAGATGAAGAGAGAGGAGCTCCCAGAATAACACGTAATAAAAAACAGCGGATTTGTTTGTCTAAATAAACATAGAGAATAAATGGAGAGGTCTGGTTGGTGATGATGTGGCTTGTGGTGAGTCAGAGAGCTGAACTGAGCAGCCATCTTACACAGCACTCGCGCAGCATCAGGCATCGAGTCACGCAGGGCTCCTGGAGCTCGACTCGCGGGGGAGGGCTTTAGTTCGAATGAAAATCCGTAGTAGTGTTTATAAACAAATGACAAATAAGGCACTGATCATTGGGAAGGTCAGTTGGTGACGTGGTTCACGCACTGCCGTATATTAGAATAACAAGCTAACGGAACTAGCTACGTACATACACTCACTAGAGACAGTGCTGATCTCCGCTGCTTTATTTGTCTGCTTTAGAGATGTCTGATAAGAGGTTGTGTAGGACGGGATGAGATCTCTGTAAGTGCACGCATTGTGAGCTGTGAGACCTGAAGAACCTTCGCCTGCCATACTGTAGGAACTATTCATGATTGTATAGGACAGGGTGCAATTGTTGCTTCTTTACAACATCTTAACATAATCTGTGTAGAATTGAGAAAAGTAATATAAAAAAAGGAATGCTTGTGTCACTCGCACGCTTGTTTGTGTGAATGAGGTGGGAGTTTGTTAATGTGATAATACAGATCATCAGGGAGATGCTCTGGTGACAAGCAGCACTGCGCCCAAAACAACACCCCGCCCAAACAACACCCCGTCCAGAACAACACCCCGCCCAGAACAACACCCCGCCCAAACAACAGCCCGCCCAAAACACCCCGCCCAAACAACACCCCACCCAAAACAACACTCCGCCCAGAACAACAGCCCGCCCAAACAACACCCTGCCCAGAACAACACCCCGCCCAAACAACAGCCCGCCCAAAACAACACTCCGCCCAGAACAACACCCCGTCCAGAACAACACCCCGCCCAAAACAAAACCCCGCCCAGAACAACACCCCGCCCAGAACAACACCCCACCCAAAACAACACTCCTCCCAGAACAACACCCCGCCCAAAACAAAACCCCGCCCAGAACAACACCCCGCCCAAACAACAGCCCGCCCAAAACAACACTCCGCCCAGAACAACACCCCGCCCAGAACAACACCTCGCCAAAAATAACACTCCGCCCAGAACAACACCCCGCCCAAACAACAGCCCGCCCAAAACAACACTCCGCCCAGAACAACACCCCACCCAAAACAACACCCCGCCCAAACAACAGCCCGCCCAAAACAACACTCCGCCCAGAACAACACCCCACCCAAAACAACACACCGCCCAAAACAAAACCCCGCCCAGAACAACACCCCGCCCAGAACAACACCTCGCCAAAAATAACACTCCACCCAGAACAACACCCCGCCCAAAACAACACCCCGCCCAGAACAACACCCCACCCAAAATAACACTCCGCCCAGAACAACACCCCACCCAAAACAGAGAAGTAAAACCAACACAAGCAGACTGGATCAAAACCAGAGTATCCGAGCGCAGTAGTAGGTGAAGTCAGTCACATGGAAGCTGAGTGTTTACTTTAGGATGTCCGAGTTGCAGTGTGTGTGTGTGTGTGTGTGTGTGTGTGTGTGTGTGTGTGAGATTATATGGGGTGAATGTGTAATTGGGAACAGGTGTGTAGCTTTAGAGCTCCAGAGAAGGGAACTGACTTGAGGATTGTGGTTCAAGGCGGCCATGTCTGCAGGCCGCAGTGTGTGATGGGAAATGGAGATGTGAGGGTGATTTTAGTGAAAGAAAAATTCTGAGAGAACCCTAATGTGCACTTAATCATGTAAAGAGCTAGACGACGACTTTAATGCTTATAATGTGTTTAGAACCAAAAGTCAAAATTCAATTAAATTCAATTTCATTTGTATAACTTCTAACAATTTTCCTCGTCGCAAAGCAGCTTCACACAATCAAAAGAATTATTGAAGTGTGTATGAGATGTGAGTGTGTGTGAATCAGAATGATCAGATGGTCCCTGATGAACGAGCCGAGGGCGACGGTGCTGAGGGAAAAACTCCCTGAGATGGTAACAGGAAGAAACCTTGAGAGGAACCAGACTCAACAGGGAACCCATCCTCATCTGGGTGATAACGGAGAGCAGGGATTTGATCTGCACTCATACTGTGTGTTAGGAGGCTGGAAGTTCAGTATAACAGGAGACGTGTTTAAGTTCATATGGAGTCCAGTTGGTTATTGGAGACTCAGGTAGACTGTAGGAAACTCCAGTCCAGAACTATCGAGCGACTGCAGTCACGAGTCCTCAGAGAACAGCTGTCTGCATCAGCCGAGGACAGGAGCGTCTTCATGGTGAAGTGGAACCGTCCCCAGTCACCACACGCGTCCCAGACAGACCACACGGGGCTCCATGTGAGGAGATCACCAACCAGAAGAGGGACACCAGGACGAGTCAGACAGGAACAACGTGTGTAGTGAGACAGGGGGACAGTGAGAGAAGAGGAGAGATAACAGTTAGGTCTGGTCACAGTCACACAGTGTATAAGGTGAATGTATATTTAGTGCAGAAATGCAAGCAGGGACTCCGGCAGGACTAACGATGACATCATAGACATGCGGGCTGTGGGTCTTTCTGGCTCTCCCTTTTAGTTGTGTCACAAAATAAGTCACAAAGTTGTGAAATATAGTGAATTGTGACCATTTAATTAAACTATGTTGAAAAATGATGAATTAATAAAACATTATTGCATTATTTTATGTTTATCTAATATTTTTAACTGTTTTATTTTGATTTTACATAAAATTTTAATTAGTTTTAAAGGTTTCATTATTTGTATCTTTAATCAAATTTTTAATTTTTATTTTTTTTGTTATTGTTATAAATTCTTTTCAGTTTTATTGCCATTATTTTCCATTTCATTTCATCATTATTTTCTTCTCTTTTATGTAAAGCACTTTGAATTACTATTGTGTATGAAATGTGCAATACAAATCAACTTGCCTTGCCTATTAGAACTTTACAAGGCATTATTAGGGAATATAAATGTTTCCAAACATCATTACCAACAAATGCCGTGTGCATAAGCACATGTATAATGATTTATGAATGTTCACTCAGAAACCGTTTTCTTTTACCTATTTTCTCTCCTTTCCAGCTATTATTATATCTATTTTTTGTATCTATAAAAATCAACCAGTAGAAGTTTTGCAAATGAAGACATTTCAGAAAATATTAAAAAGTCTGTAATAATATGGTTAAAAATGATTGTTTTTTCCCTCCACTTCTAAACCTTACATATTTCAGATAATGACTTGGGTCACCAGGGTCCTGCTCACACTGATGTTTTTATCCAGACAGAAGCCTGTATGAGGATTAGCGCTGAATTCTGTGTCGTCTTTTGGCAGAAAATAAAGTGAAACGGGTGAAGCGCAGGCCGTGGGTGCAGCGAGTGGGTGAGGGATGTGGGCTGAGATTTGGCAACCCTGCCTTCTGATTCATTTCAGGAGAAAATCACGACGACGATGTGAGTCACCAACACGCCGACATGCTGCTTTTCAGTCATGTAAAGTAAATCTGGCCTTTATAAATTATACTGCACTGATCGGCGACACGCTGGGCCTGCGCATGACTACATTCACAAAGCTAGTGCAGATATTTATTGTTGAATTGTATTAGAATTAGTCTAAGTCTGTAGATATAGGTCATGTACAGTTTTAACACATTTAGAAAATGGCACATAAGCAATTAAGGCTTAGATCTCCTGAAGACTGAGTGTGTCCATGAAAAGATTGGATGACCGATAATTTTCTCTTACTAAATTCAAATAAGACAGAAATATTACTTATTGGCCCAAAAACCAGTACGCAAAAGCTCGCACACTTCAGCTTGAGTTTAGAAGGATGTACTACTACAACCAGCTTGACTGGACGACTGTAATGCATTACTGGGTGGCTGTCCTGCATCCTCAATTAACAAGCTACAGTTAGTCCAAAATGCAGCCGCCAGGGTTCTCACTAGATCCAGAAAATATGATCATAGAACCCCAATATTATCATCCCTGCACTGGCTACCTGTTCAGTTTAGAATTAATTACAAAATAGCATTACTTACTTACAAGGCTCTAAACGGTCTAGCTCCCACATACCTAACCAGTCTTCTGATACGTTACAATCCACCACGCTCCTTAAGATCAGAAAACTCCGGACTACTGGTAGTTCCCAGAATATCAAAATCTACAAAAGGGTGTAGAGCGTTCTCATATTTAGCTCCAAAACTTTGGAATAGCCTTCCTGACAGTGTTCGGGGCTCAGACACAGTTTCCCAATTTAAAAGTAGACTCGAGACGCATCTCTTTAATCTGGCATACACATCATTAATTTCTTTACCTCATACTCCAGTACATCTAAATGCACACTCTTATCTGTTGCTAATATAATGAACAGCAGCTACGCTAATTCTTTTCCGTTGTCCCTGATGAACGAGCCGAGGGCGACGGTGGCAAGGAAAAACTCCCTGAGACGGCAATCGGAAGAAACCTTGAGAGGAACCAGACTCTGTCGCCGTCGCCCTCGGCTCGTTCATCAGGGACGATCTCATTATTATAATCCGTACACATTTTTACTTGCTCCTATACATTCCCACAATCTTCTTTTAATTTTCTGAAGCTGCATTGAGACAAAGACCATCGTTTAAAGCACTATATAAATAAAATTGAAAAAAAAAAATTAAAATTTTTTAAAGATAGATAGATACTTTATTGATCCCGAAGGAAATTCCAGATAGCCATAAAGACAGTAACACAAATTTAGGTTGTAGATTGCACACTGTATATCTCACATCTAATCTGTACACACAGGGTAATGCAAGAACTGACCAGATGTTACCAGTGCAAAGAAAATCTATGAACAAACACTGCAAGATATACTGTATAAGGAGTATATAAATAAAGCATATAAATAAAAAATCTAAAGTAAAAAAATAAAAATAAAAACCCGAATAAGAGAAATGAAGTTAATTGCAGTTCAGCCGTGATGTCCAATTTTATATGTGGCAAAGTGACAACAGTGCAAACAGTATTTAAATGAATTTACTCGCAATCCGAGGTTCCAGTGTACATACATACATACATACATACATACATACATACATACATACATACATACATACATACTTTATTGATCCTGGCAATTGAAAAGTAAATTCCAGAGCAACGCTGATGTACCAAAACTCTTGGACCGAGATCAGGCATCAGATTCATCATCCTTAGATCGTGTGCAATAAAACCCACTTAGCTTGCTGTGTGCTATGTACTGAATCGATTTCACTGGCTCCAGGTTTTTATGGTAAGTCATGACTTCTAACAGTATATCCGGTCTTACAGAGCAGTTTTGATGACCATTGTCATAATCCTGATTCACAAGTGTCAGGTTTCTGCAAAAATAGGCAGTTCATGTAGTTGCAGTCTCTCTGGGAGAGCACCACACCGACACAATGCTCAAAGCTGCCTCGACCAGGAGCCAGAGTTCAGGATCAGCACATGCTTATAACCTGTTGTTATAACCTGGGGACATGTTCATGTACACTTATTGTTCAGCATGTGTTGTATTAGTCTAATTCTGTATTTATAAAATACAGACATTTAACGGTAAATGTAAACATAAACACATTTATAAAATGGCACATATGAGCAAATAAGGCTCATCACTAAACACAAATGTAGTTATAAGATCTCACTGTGGACATTCTGCTTTCTCACATTGCACAATCCAGGCGTCTCGCCGTCTCTGTGTACATCTGTGACTATTTGTGAGTCAGGTGTGTTTCAGGGTCAACAGGATCTCATTCATCAGCTGCTCAGATTTACAGACCATGACACACACACACAGACACACACACACACACACACACACACACACACACACACACACCACCTGTTTAATGCCTCACCCTGTCCACAGACTTTAAAGTATGTGCACATGTTCATAAAACTGTGTGTGTGTGTGTGTGTGTGTGTGTGTGTGTGTGTGACAGAGAGAGAGAGAGAGAGAGCCTCACAGTGACATCACCATTGTGGCATCCTGCTTATAGAGGAATGTCGCTCTCTGTTTTATGTCGTATTTATGAGCTTTAATAAGATAAAATCCTCCCTGTAGTGCAAACAGTCATAAATCAGCGGGCTGTGTGTTACGCCCTGGCTCCTCACACTGCTGCTGAGATTATTTACCTTTAAAATTAAGTTTAATAAGTAATTGTAAAAAAAATTTATTTAACATTAGTGTCAAATACTTCAAACTGCTATAAATAGTAAAGTTTTTTTTTTTTACTTTTATTAATAACAATGAAACATAAAAAAGTAACATAACCGGAGGTAACGTAGCGTGCGGTAACATTACCGGAGGTAACGTAGCGTGCGGTAACATAACCGGAGGTAACGTAGCGTGCGGTAACATAACCGGAGGTAACGTAGCGTGCGGTAACATTACCGGAGGTTACATGATGTAATTTAATGTGTGGTTATGTAGCGAGAGGTAACATAGTGTGAGGTAACGTAACCTGAAGTAATGTAGCATGAGGCAACATAGCAAGCGGTAACATAGTATGAAGTAATGTAATATTAGGTAACATGAGGTATATAAGATGTATAACCAAATGCAAGGTGGTGGAGCGTGAGATAATGTAGCAAGTGGGAACATGGTGAGGTGTAATGTAGCATGAGGTAACTTGTTAAGCAGCGTTAATTACGTCAACGAAAATAAGGATAAAAGACATTCGTTGATGACTTTTTTCCTGTGACTAACACGAGACGATCACAAGATGTCACAGATATTAATAAACAGTGGCAGTGACAAAATCAGCATGCAAAATTGTTGACTTTTAAAAGACGAGACTAAAATGTGGTTTAAAAAAAAAAAAAAACTAATCCGCTGAGATACAGCGTTCATTCATTATAACATGAGCAGCGGTGTTTCCCGGGACGCGGTGGGCGGCGTATCAGGAGTAGTTTGCGCGCACAGTGTCGGGATGTTACAAGCTCAGTCATCTTTAACTCTTCGTCATCAAGCAGTGAAACTCGGGTGAAAGGGAAGAGACGATTTTGAGCCCATTTTCTTCATATTGAACCGGAGAAAAAAAGCAGATGTGTTGTAATATCGCAGGGGAAACAGTGGGGGAACACAGTTGCTGGGAAAAATACCACAAACCTGAAGAGATACATCAAGTCATTCCATAAAAATCTCAAGGTAGTTTTACAGCCCCTTTGTTCCAATTATGTTTCGTTATATGTGATGTATTTTATTTTATTTTATTTTGTAGCTAAACCGTTGACAAACTCATTAAGCTAAAAGAAAATGATTGTGACCAATAGGAGTTATCCTTACAACAGTCCAAGTGTGTAAATTCACATTTTAAAAAAGGATCAAGAGTATTGGACATGCAGCAGTTGTTGTGAAAGTTAAAAATGAATATAATTATCTGAAACATCAATCTGAAATGTTATATATATATAATTATTTTGTGAAAAACTAAATAAAGGGTTTTGGCTAGACTAGTTTGACCGTAGGGTTAATTAATAATAATCTTATTGCTAAAACATTTTCATTGACTAAAACTAGAATAAAATCTTTAAGGGTTCCTCTGACTAAAACTAGACTAAAATGCTCCGAGTTTTATTGGACTAAAACGTGACTAAACAAAAATAGGATAAGATTTAGTAAATAAGATAAAAACTAACAGGGACATTTATCCCGGGACTAAAACTAAGACTAAAATGGAAAATAGCTGACAAAATGAACACTAGTGAGAGGTAACAGTGAGCGAGTGTTGAGGTACTATGAGGAAACATAGCATGAGGTAATGTAATGTAAGGTAACATGGCGTGAGGTAACATAGCAAGAGGTAACATGAGGTTACGTAGTCAGGGTTAACGTAGTATGAGGTAACATAATATGAGGTAATGTAGCGTGAGGTAACGTAGCGTGGGATAACGTAATGTGAGGTATCTTGCTGAGGTATCTTGGTGGCTTGCTCACACTTCATACAATCATTTCATAATTTCTTTTGATTGTGTAAAGCTGCTTTGCGAAAATGACAATTGTCAAAAGCGCTATACAAATAAAATTTAATTTATAACCCAATGTAAGGTGAGGTAGCTTGAGGTAGCGTAGCCTGAGGTAACATGGCGAGAGGTAAGCTAGGGAGTGGTAACGTAGTGTGAGGTAGCATGAGGTAATGCATAGTGTGAAGTTATATAAGGAAATGTACAATGAGGTAACTTAATAACACTTAATGTGAGGTAATGTAGGGGGAAGGTAACATAACGCGAGGTAATGTAGGGTGAGGTAAAGTACTATAAGGTCATGTAGCATGAGATAATGTAACATCTTGTTTGTGTATGTCAAAAAGCTATCAGCACATGCACTATATAGAACTCATATTTAGTGTGTGTGTGTGTGTGTGTGTGTGTGTGTGTGTGTGTGTGTGTGTGTGTGTGTGTGTGTGTGTGATGTAAAGTCTGTTGTTGTGTGGTTAATTAAGTCCAGTCTAGCTATTGTTCTTTCCTGCCTTGGAGTTTCTCCAGTTGCACAATGCTGCTGCCTCCCTCTCTCTCTCTCTCTCTCTCTCTCTCTCTCTCTCTCTCTGTGTGTGTGTGTGTGTGTGTGTGTGTGTGTGTGTGTGTGTGTGTGTGTGTGTGGCAGTGGGCCAGCAAAAATATGTGTAGAAATATGTGTTCTTGCTGCATGTTGCAGAGAGTCTTTGCTCTTTGACCTACTAGTGAGCACTCCACACACATGCACGCACATGCACACACGCACACACACACACACACACACACGCATGCACACACGCGCACACACACACACACACACAAAACAAAAACAACGAGCCTGGATAGGTGAAAGTGGGTGGTTGTGTGACTTTATCCAGTGCACGAGTGAGATTGTACAGTAGATGTTTACTGTTTGTTTACTGTATTTACACACAGAACAAATAAACTTCAAAGCTTTTTGAATGTTAGATTGTTCTTATAATCACTGAAAGTGTGAATGAATGTTGTATTGTATCTGTTATTAAACGCAGATCGGCTGGCTGTTTTTCTCTAGAGCAGGTGCGAGTTCAGATAAATGGAGAGATGGTGTGATAGACAAAGTGGGACGGACTGCCAAAGGGACAGACAGACAGACAGATGGACACAGAAAGGTGCACGGAGAGATAGACAGACAGGGGGCAGATGTTGGGATGCATAGGCAGTAAATGACCTTTTATTATATTACCTCGTGTTGCTCACATTAATTTATCTCAAGAGATTTGACCTCACATTACATTTCCTCATGTTGCATTACATTGTGTTTATCTACTGTACATTACATTGCAATAACTAACTTTGTTTGATCGTTACATTGCCTCGCATTACTTTACCTCGTGTTACATTATCTTTTGATCCCACTGACCTCGTGCTACTTTACCTCACATTATATAACTGCATTGCTTTGATTTACTTCACATCACATGACATTACGCAACATTACATTACAGTGTTTCACTGTTACATTACCTCACATTAGATTCCCTAACATTGTTTCTTCACATCAGTTTGTCAAATCATGTTGCTACATCACAGATAAAGTCTCTCTCTCTCTCACTTACACACACACACACACACACACACACACACACACACACACACACACACACACACACACAGTCAGACAGATAACTTAGTGTACTGTTGTCATTGTGCAGAATCCTGTTCCCTTTATTTCCACAATCCTCTCTTCCTCTTTCATTGCTAGAGACTCTCTCTCCATCTGTCTGTTCCCTTCTTTTCTGCAGCTGTGATCCCACTCTCTTTTCTGTTTCATTCGCCCTCCATATTGAACTCACTCCAACTTTTTCAGCTTGTGAAACAATTGAACATCTGTTTGGAGTCGCGCCCGATGTCTGCCTTCCTGTTCAACTCCACTCGTCTATTTAACTCCTTCCTGTCCTGTCCTTTTTCCCCTCCTCTCTTCCCTTCCTCCATCACTTCACCTCTCCCATGTCTGTCTCTCCCCCGTCTGTCCTCTGAAGACAGAACTATCTCAGAACTGTTCCCTCAGAGTAACAGCTGAGACCTGCATATAATGTGTGTGTCGGTGTGTATGCGTGTGGGTGTGTGTGCTATCTGGAGTGTTATCTGGCAGGATTTCCACATGCAAATAAAAAAGAGCAATAAAATATTGCCACTTGCTCAACCTGGCTGACCCACATCTCATAAAATTTTAATCTTTTCTGGCCAATCCGATCTACACAAAGAGTTCCTCGAGGGTTCTTTGGAAAGTAGGAGGCTCCATGTTTGCAGAATGGGTGATACTTGAAATTTCCTCTAAAAGGCGACCCAAATGTAGAGTCAATTCAAGCTATTTCAAAAACAAACAAACAGAGATTTTAACAAAATGTAGCAGAAGGGACACAAAACATTCTTCCAACACTACAGCAGTTCTCATGTCACAGGACCTGGATTGTCATTTTGTGATTGAGACTGTGTCTGAGTCCCGAAGATTAATAGGAAGACTATTCCATAACTTTGGGTCTTTGTAAAAAAAAGTGACAGTTAATGGGACTCAGACACAGTCTCAGTGTTTAAGTCTAGGCTAAAAACCTATTTATTTAGCGCAGCATGTTTGTAAATAGATGAGCCTTAGGTAAAGGAGCAGATCTGGGGGACTCATGGACGTAGAGTATTCTGGTGAACTGGTATGTTTAGATGCTGTCCTCCCCACTCTCATTGTTCACTCAGGTTTGTTGACGGTGAGGTGATTGGTTGCTTTACATCTCAGTTCCCCCTCATGTTTCCTTCTGGCTCCTCCCTTTTAGTGATGATGTCATAGTTAGTCCTGCCGGAGTCCCTGCTTGCACTTTACATTAAATATACATTCACCTTATACATTGTTTGATAGTGACCAGACCTAACTGTTATCTCTCCTTCTCTCCTACTCTCTCCTCTTCTCTCTCTGTCTCTCTGTCAAGCTACACATGTCGCTCCTGAGCTGCCAGTGATCCAGACCCCACTGCCCCTTGGAGCTGTCTGATGCATGATGCAGATCAATCCCTGCTCTCCGTTCTCACTCAGATGAGGATGGGTTCCCTGTTGAGTCCGGTTCCTCTCAAGGTTTCTTCTTATTACCATCTCAGTGAGTTTTTCCCTCAGCACCGTCACCCTCGGTTTGCTCATCTGGGACAATCTTATCATTTTGATTCATACATGTTCACTTCTCATACAAACTTTTATAATTCTTTTGATTGTGTAAAGCTGCTTTGCGACAATATCAATTGTTAAAAGTGCTATACAAATAACATTGAACTGAATTGAATTAACAGTACCGTTATCTTGTCAGGATTAAGCAGAAGTAAGTTAATTCGCATCCAGTGTTATGTCCTTCACGCATTGCTCAACTCTGTTAAACTAATGTTTCTCATCCGGCTTTGCTGAGACATACACAGTGAAAACTAATACCATGCTTACAAATTATGTTACCCAGAGGAAACATGTAAAGAGAAAATAGCAGTGGGCCTGAAACCAAACCCTGTGGAACACCAAACTCAACTTTGGTACACGTAGAATAGTCACCATTTACATATGCAAACTGATAACGATCAGTCAAATGAAACCTAAGCCAGGAGTGGGCCGTCCCTTAATTCCTATATTATTTTCTAATCTAGAAAAAATAATACAATGATCAATGGTGTTAAAACCTGCACCGAGGTCAAGTAACACAAGCAAAGAGACACAACCCTGATCAGAGGCCAATAGGAGGGCATTTATTTCTTTTGGCAGACACCCTTATCCAGAGCAACTTAGATTTTTATCTCATCATACATCTGAGCACTTGAGGGTTAAGGGGCTTGCTTATGGGCCCAATGGTGGTAATGGGGTTTGGACCTGGGACCTTCCAAACCGTGGTCCAATGCCTTGACCACTGAGATACCCTGACTCTTTAACCAGCAATGTCTCTGTACTATAATGAGGTCTAATTCCTGACCGAGACATTTCATGAATGTTATTCCTATGTACATATGAACATAGCTGCTGTGCTACACACATTTCTAGGACATTGAAGATAAAGGGAAGGTTTGATATCAGCCTGTAGTTGTACAGCTGACAGGGGTCAAGGTCAGGTTAATTAATTAGGGTTTAATAACGGCAAATTTAAAAGATTTCTGAACATTGCTAAAAGAAGAGTTGACTGTTTAAAAAAATCACTAAATTGTATGCTTTTATGCAAGGGCAAAGCATAAAGGAACTGGTGAATATTGTTAATATATTTTTGTGGATAAGTGATGAAGCCATGTTCAAATAGTTTTCAGATTTTTTTTTTTGCTGGATTAGTAAAATGTTCATTCAGTGCAAATTCATGCAAACAGGAATCAGCAGGTTAGTCAATGGCTAGTCAGCTGTGGCTTTAGTACACACTTTACTTGGGCACATGGAGCTGAACACCATCCTTCCACCATGATGTTGTGTTGACTTGGTGAAGGGGGCATGAAGGTTTCTAAAACCAACATTCAGGTCATCTAGTCTGATGACAAATGTGTATATGATTAGACACACACACACACGCAAACACATGTAAACTCAGTTGGGGGTTCAATCAAATAATCACACTTAAACACGGAAACAACCATGAATCAAGACTCAGAACTCAACAAGATGAAAATCATGGTCAGATTCCACAACTCAGAACAGAAACAACAGGATAAAAATAACCACACTAATAAAGGTGAGACACAAACAGATGAGCACATTGAGGTAGTTAATGAAAGACAAGAAAGGGGTGGAGTCAGTGCTAGGACATTGTGTGCAGTGTCCACCCACTACCTTTCTATGCCGGCTGTCCTCTTCACACAAACTCTTTCTTTATTTGGCCTTGGTTTCCTTTTTGTTAGCTTGTTGCCATGGTACTTAATTAATCTCACCGAGTAATTATTACTGTCCTTTGGATGTGTGTGTGTGTGTGTGTGTGTGTGTGTGTGTGTGTGTGTGTGTGTGTGTGTGTGTGTGTGTCTGTTCTCACAAATGCCCACAGGGACCAAAGGACAGCCAGCCCGGACTGATCCCACGGAAAAGCCAATGCAGTACAAACGGCTAAAAAGTTAACACTGGCTGTGATAGAAAGGCATCAGAACATCCAGTACACCACAGCCCTCCATGCACTGGGCTTCACAGGGAAAGACGCACCAGACAAAAAAGTCTGATCTGATATACTTACTCGATTCCCACTTCGGGTCTGCGTGCATAGAGACGGTATGTTCTCCCCATGCTGGGTGGGTTTCATCCATGTTCTCCGGTTTTCTCCCACAGTCCAAAAACATGCAGATTAGGCGTTTTCAACTTGACCGTAGTGTGTGAATGTGGTGTGTGTTGACCAGGAGTATCACAAGTGGGAATAAATATAATGGTCACCATTGGCCTCCATGGTCTGTAGTTGTAC
>CM059213.1:37856812-37861812 GCA_030347435.1 Clarias fuscus
GAACTTTGACTTGAAAAACGAGCATGTCTTGGTTTACGAGTGCCGAGTTTTTTGACACCGACACACACACACACACACACACACACACACCATCTTGCCTTTACACCCCCCCTCCCCAGCTTCACACAGATACACACACTGCTCTACACAGAAACTCTGCTCTGTCATGATTCTTTTCAAAGGTAAGGTGCTGGTTCATTTGTTTTTTTGTTTTTTTTAACATTACAGCTGTGATTCCATTAATTCCACACACACACACACACACACACACACACACACACACACACATACATGCACACACAAATACACGGCGCCTGTGCGCACAAACGAAAACACTTATCTGTTGGGATTTATTTTTACTTTTTTTAAAGGTAAAGTGCAGGTTAATTTGTTTTAGTTTTACTTCATATATTGTATTCATTATTTTTCTGTATTTATGTTTTGGAATACATGTACTTGTGTTTTGGAATACAAGCCCACTTCTGGAACGAATTATGCTCGTAATCCAAGGTTCCACTGTATTGCGAAAAAAGTGAGATTAGTTTCTTGTTTCTTAATTTGCTATTTTGTAGAGATATTTAGTTTCATTCATTTAGTTCATTCATTTTATTATTTGTAAATGTCAGAATTTGTACATTATTTTATCATTTTGTCTGGCTGCTTCTCACTCATCATCTGTACCGCAGTAATCCTGTATTTAGGGTCATGGGGGCGGAGCCTATCCCAGGAGACTTTGGGCACAAGGCGGGGTACACCCTGGACAGGGTGCCAATCTATCGCAGGGCACAGACATATACACACACACACACATTGGGAATGTCAATTAACGTAACCTACATGTCTTTGGACTGTGGGAGGAACCAGAGAACCCGGAGGAAACCCAGCAAGCACGGGGAGAACATGCAAACTCCATGCACACAGAGACGGGAATCGAACCTGTCCAAGAATCTAACCCAGACCATGGAGGTGCAAGGCGACAGTGCTAACCACTACACCACCGTGCCGCCAGCTGCTTACATAAATAAAAAAATAAAAAAAGTATTTTCACCGAATTTACTCTTACTCGAGTAATATTTTGGATGACTACTTTTTACTTGAGTAATATAATTTTGAAGCACAGCTACTCTTACTTAAGTACAATTTTTGGCTACTCTACCCACCTCTGGTCAAGTGTTTGACAAAGAAAGATGTGTGTGTGTGATAGAGGCATAGGGTCACGCGGGCTTCAGAAAGCAAAACTTCTGATTTCTGATCCGATAATATCTGCGTTATTGATCAGGGTCTGTGAGTGAGAAGGGCAGGTCTGGGTACATGAGCATGTTCGGATACAGGTCTTCGTATATGAGCACGTCCTGCTACATGAGCAGGTCGAGGTACAAAAGCACGTCTGTGTATATGATCAAGTCTGAGTGCACGAGCAGGTCCTCAATCAGGTCCTTTTACATAAGTAGGGCCTCATACATGAGCAGGTCTGGTACACAAGCTGCTCTGGGGACACAAGCAGGTCCAGTAGAAGAGCAGGTCCGGTACACGAGGAGGTCCAGTAGAAGAGCAGGTCCGGGCATACGAGCAGGTTCTGGAGCAGGCCCCTTTACAGAAGCAAGTTCGGTACAAGAGCCAGTCTGGGTACTTCAGCAGGTCTGGGTACACCAGTAGATCCAGGTACACAAGCAGGTCCATTATCAGATCCGGGTACAAGAGCAGGTCCTTTGGCATTTCCAGGTCCATTTCCAGGAGCAGGTCCTGGTGCATGAGCAGGTCGGCGTAGATGAGCTGGTCCTGGTATATGAGCAGGTCCGGGTACACAAGCGGGTCCATTCACTAAAGCTTTCTCCTATAAATACTGATCTCTTTGTAACTCAGAGTGTGACTGAGAGTGAGAGAGAGAGATATGAAGTTCAGAGACAGAATCTGATGAAGAGGTGAAACACTCTGTCACTGTTACAGAGAGACTCTAATCACACCACAACGTCCATCCTGGGTAAGAAAGGTGTACACCCCGGGTCTTGGGTCTGAGAGCGCCTGGGCTCAGTGGCCTCGCTGTGGCTCCAGGTGAACAGGTGAAGATTGATGTTCTGACATGTTCTGAAAATTGTGAGACAATAATTGTCTCTATAAATTCACATTATTTATTTTTCTAGCGCTCTCTACACACACACACCTCATGCAGTGTTTGCATTCCAATTTGTTTTAGTGATGTGCAGTGAGAAACTAAACTAGTTAGTAAAGAACTCAACAGAATTTCTGCAAATCTCTCCGAGTCGACACACAGCCCGGTCCCACACTCAGCACACACACACTCTGATCTGGAGGAAGCCTTTGTAATGCTAACGCTCGGGTAATCCCAGTGTGTTACAACGGTTATCATTTGTAATTTGCTTTAGATGCTAAACTGCTTCCAAAACTTGTTAGGAAATTTCAGACACTAAACATAACCTGAACGTTTAAGGAGGAATCAGTGAAGGCAGCAAATCGTTTAATCATAAATCAGACGCTGTAAATATCTTATCGTTATGTGGAATATGCAGATGCATAAATCACACATGACAGATGTTCCGGTTTATGGTGGTGCCTGTACATTTCTGTGTGTGTGTGTGTGTGTGTGTGTGTGTGTGTGTGTGTGTGTGCGTGCATGGAGTTTGGCTGGAATTGCATCCTCCGTGCAGAACAAATCTATAAAACAGCAGCGCTCTTCTCTCTTGACAAAACTGCTTCCACATGTGTGTTTTTCCATAGAGAGAGAGAGAGAGAGAGAGAAACCCTTACCAAAAAGAAGTTCATTCAAATGTGCTAATAGTATACTTCCTTTAAATTAAAATAAGCAAGTATGCTTTCAGTTCATACTTTTTATTCACTTATCAGAGAAACAAAAATATACTTAAGTATACTTGGCTTAAACTGAGAAGTATACACACAGGTTTAAGTACATGCTGGCTTATGAAAAGAAAGTATAATTAAATGTACTTGTAGTTTGGGGTGGAATAGTTTAACGTAAACAGCACATGGGTGGAACAGAACCTGGTGTTTATGTACGCAGTGTTATTATTAACGCACATAGAAACACATAAGCATTTGGCTGATTTTACTGACAGTTCTTCCAGGTGTGAGAGCCCTGTAACAGACGTCATTAATACTGGCTGATATTCTAAACCTGAAGACGATCATCTGCACGAGGAGGAAAAGCTGTAGAAGGTCATCGCTGAAAGCACTGGCTGTTCACACTAGGTGCTGTATCGAAGGATATTCACGGAAATTTGGCGGGAAAGGAAAAGTGTGGTAGGGAAAGATACCACCAGCAACAGGGGTAACCGATCCGCACAGCAAAGCCCATTTAAGATCTTAGGAGAGCTTGACAAGGAGGCAGGAGGCGGGAGTGCATCCGGAGCCACCACACTCACAGATGTCTTCAGGAAATGGGCTACAACTGCTGCATTCTTATTATCAAGCCAGTCCTGAACCTGAGACAACGTCAGAAGCGCCTTACCTGGACTGAGGAGAAAAAGACCTGGACTGTTGATTAGTGGGCCAAAGTCATCGTTAAAGATGGAAATATATTTTGCATTTCATTTGGAAATTTGAAAACAATTCCAGTAGGACGTCTGTGATGGTTTGGAGGGCGTGGTCATGTCATCTGCTGGTGTTGGTCCACTGTGTTTTACCAGGTCCAAAGTTAGCGCAGCATCTACCAGAAGGTTTTAGATCACTTCATGCTTCCATCTGCTGACTAGCTTTATGGAGAAAAATCTGATTTCATTTTCCAGCAGCACCAGCATCTTCTGGTTTATAATATCAGCCAGTATTTAATGACGTGTGTGCTCTCACACCTTAGAAGAACTGCCAAGACTACCACTAACTGGTTTGCTTGCCATGATATTACTGTTGACTGGCCAGCCAGCTCACCCGAACTGAACCCTGTAGAGAATCTCTGAGCGATGGTCAAGAGGAAGATGAGAAACACCCAATCTAACAATACAGACACGTTCAAAGCTGTATCAAAGCAACCTGGTCTTCTATAACGCCTCAGCAGTGCCACAGACTGATCGGCTCCTTGCCATGGTGCATTGATGCAGTAGTTTATACTAAAGGAACCCCGACCAAGTACTGAGTGCATGAATGAACGTCATGTCAGAAGTTGGACATTTTGCAGCGCTCCCATCACACCTGACCTGAATCCACAGCTCATTAATAAATCCCTCATCATCTGGGTCAGGTGTGAACCCCTGCAGGACAGAAGGTCACCGCCCCTGGAGCTGAGGAAGCCCATGATAGGGCAGAGAAATCTCCCAAAATGCACAAAGTCAAATACAGTGGAACCTTGGATTACAAGCATAATTCATTCCGGAAGTGGGCTCGTATTCCAAAACACTTGTAAATCAAAGCAAATGTTCTCATATGAAATAATGAAAATATAGAGAGTGAGAAAATGGATCTTTAACCTCTCTAATGAGACTTTCTTTTGCTTTACACGCGCACACACACGTGTGTTATAATAAACAGTACACGCGCGCTGTACACACATGCTTACACACACAAAATAAAAGATGTTTTACACAAACGCGTGGTCACAGTATTATAGTAAACAGTACACGCGTGCACTGATGTTGCTTATACCAGTAAGACACGAGCACTAAGACCCAGCAGGGGAGACGATTACACACAATTCCACAGCACAAGAGAGAAAAACCGGCCCAATTGCGATCACGTGACGCTCGGCGTCAAAACAAGAAGCACATGCGTGATACTCGGTACTCGTAAACGAAGACTTGCTCATTTTTGAAGTCAAAATTTATTAAAAATCTTTGCTCGTCTTGCGGAACGCTCGCAAACCGTGTTACTCGCAATCCGAGGTTCCAGTGTAGTAATTTTTTTTCCCTCACTTTGAGATTTTTCCAAGTGGAAACTACAGTTTCTACAGTCATGTGACAGGAAGTGGTATCATATTTGGTAGTTGAAGTGACACTGTGGCTTTGTTATTCAGCACATCAACTATGTGTGTGTGT
>CM059213.1:37864312-37909964 GCA_030347435.1 Clarias fuscus
GAGAGAGACAGAGTGAGACACCGAGAGAGACAGAGAGAGACAGAGACGAAGAGAGAGTATGATAAGTGAGAGGTTATAATTAAAGGCTTATTTTTCTCCAACCATGAAACATCTGCAGGCTACACAGCTGTGTGTGTGTGTGTGTGTGTGTGTGTGTGTGTGTGTGTGTGTGTGTGTGTGTGTGTGTGTGTTAGAGCTTGAGCTCTCAGCAGCAGCAGACTGCACCCCTGTGGAGAATGTTAAAGACAGACAGAAAGAAGTTAAAAGATTTGAGCTACACACACACACACACACACACACACACACACACACATGAATATATACAGTCTATATACCACACTGACTGTTCCCTCTTCTGCAATGTGATTATAATGAAAACAAACAAACATTTACACAGTAAAGTTATAAAATCTATGACATTAAAATATTCTGGTTTTTGATAGTAAATGGTGAATATTTTACTACAGAACACTTTCAGAGAATTCAATACATCACATCTCGCCGGATGTGAGTGAGCGAGTGGAAGGCTGTTTGGCGTCCTGCCAGGTTTTCTGGCAACTGTTTATTTATTTATTTATTTTTATTTATTTATTTTCAGTAGATATTAATTTAAATATATATATATATATATTAATATATATAAAGTTTACAGTGAGAGAGAGAGCGGGCGGGGCTCCATGTCCTCTGAGGCCGGTGTGGAGACTTTCCGGCATGGCGTCAGGTGTGTCCCCGTGGTGGTGTTGGTGAACAGGGTCGACCTCGCGAGCGCGCTGACGCGGAGCGGAATCTGTGCGAGAGGAGCCGCGGTTAAAGACAATCTTATCATTTTGATTCATACACATTGCATACAAACTTACTTCTTTTTATTGTGTAAAGCTGCTTTGCGACAATGTCAATTGTTAAAAGCGCTATATAAATAAAATTGACTTGACTTGACTCGAAAGTCACCCCTCTGTCTGCCCCCGCGGCGCGCGCGATCATATCTAACGTGCCTCCGTTCATAAAGGACGAGGCGATATTGAAGGAGCTGCCCGTTTCGGGAAGTTGAGGCCGATCCCGCTCGGGTGTGAGAGCTCCAACATGCGGCACATCCTGTCCTTCCACAGGCGAGTGCTCATGATCTTAAACAACGAAGATCAGACTTTAAACGTTAACTTTAAATGTAAAGAGGGGGACAGCGGCTACACCGTCTTCACCACCACGGGAGCACCGAGGAGTCCGATAGATATATAGATAGATATGTGTTTATATGTGAATGTGTGTATATATAAGAAAAAATGTAAAGTAGGTTTTTCTTTATTGTTTCAAAATAAAGTGTGTTAAAAACTCAACCTCTCTCTCTCTCTGTGTGTCTCTGTGTGTGTGTGTGTGTGTGTGGTGTGTGTCTCTGTGTGTGTGTGTGTGTGTGGTGTGTGTCTCTCTGTGTGTGTGTGTGTGTGTCTCTCTCTCTCTCTCTCTCTCTCTCTCTCTCTCTCTCTCTGTGTGTGTGTGTGTGTGTGTGGTGTGTGTCTCTCTCTGTGTGTGTGTGTGTGTGTGTGTGTCTCTCTCTCTCTCTCTCTCTCTCTCTGTGTGTGTGTGTCTTTATGCGTATGTGTGTACAGTGGATATAAAAAGTCTACACACCTCTGTTAAAATTTTCGTGAAGTAAAATATAACGATATAAGATATAACATTTCAGAACTTTCATCACCTTTGTAAGTCTGCACACCTTCTTATAACTGGGAATGTAGCCGTGTTCAGAGTTAAACAATCACATTTAAATTCATGTTCATTAGGAATCAGTACACACCTGCCATCATTCAAAGTGCCTCTGATTAGCCCAAAATAAAGGTCAGCTGTTCTAGTAGACTTTAGCCGACATTTTCCTAGTCGCATCTTATAGCACAAGCCATCGTCTGCAGAGAGCTTCTAACTCATGGGCGGGATCGGTATGTTTGGAGCAAAAACAACACTCCAGCAGCACCGTATCCACAGTGAAGCGCGGTGGCGGCAGCATCGTGCTTCGAGGATGTTTTCCTTCAGTTGGATGTCGGGCCTCGGTCAGAGTGGAGGGAATTCTGAACAGTTGTACAAGTCTGTGTTGGAACAAAACCTTCAGGCTTCTGCTGGAGAGCTGAAGATGAACTTCATCCTTGGGCATGACCCAAAGCATACATCCAAATCAACAAAACGTGCATTCACCAGAAGAAGATTGGATCAGATTAGAAGATTAGATTAGCCAGAGGCTGCACCTGAATCCGGTGGAAAATCTGAGGGGTGACGTGAAGAGGGCTGTGCACAACCGGCACCCTCGCATCGGACAGATAAGAGAAAAACATAGTGGGAAAATATGACCAGGTCAAGTCAGTGCCATGCTGATAGACTCCTGGAGAGCGCTGGGATAAGAGCAAAAGGTGCTTCAACAAAGTGTGCATATTTATATAACCGCGTCATTTCGTTTTTTAGTTTCACGCCCCCTTCCAACAGGTTTGAGTTTGTCTTACTTTAATTGAGATGTAGAGGTCATAGGTCACATTAAAGGTGGAAAAACCTTTTCTCTTGGTCTCATTTTTTTTCTCATCACCAAAACCTAGTATTTCACAGGGGTGTGTAAACTTTTTATATCCACTGTGTGTATTTGTGTGTATGTAGCATGTTGGTGGTGTTAGCGTTGCCAAACGTCCTGTAAAATACGGAATAATCCTGAAAAGACCTGTTCTGAACTGAGCTGATAGGTTCCATAGTCCCAATCAGTGAATCAGTGAATCAAAGTGAAACATAAAAATATCACTTTTATAAATATCTCGGTCTAAACAGATTCTATACATATAATATAGAATGAGAAAATGATATATGAGGTACGTTATATAACCGCATAAAACCAGGAGGCTCACCCCACTCCTCTCACTCACCCCTCCCATTCACCTCACCCCTCCCACTCCTCTCACTCCATCCACTCCTCACTCACCCCGCTCCTCTTACTCATCCTGCTCCTCTCTCTCCTCTCACTCCTTTCGCTCACCCCGGACCTCTCACTCACCCCACTCCTCTCTCTCCTCTCACTCCTCTCGCTCACCCCGGACCTCTCACTCCACTCACTCCTCTCACTCACCCCGGACCTCTCACTCCACTCACTCCTCTTGCTCTGTCGATCTTTAATGAGTGATTTTGATAAATAAATAAAACCTTTGAAACATAAATACTCTACACTCTAAAGCATAGCTGGATAATTTAGGAATAATTTGCATAGTTTATCAGAGAAATATTGAAAGTTTTCTAGAAATTCCAGATTTCTTTTATCTATTTTAATATAATTATATATAATCTATATTTCCTTTAATTTACTAAACAACTTTCTCTGTTTCTCTTCCTTTACTTTATCCTCAATGTGAATCATTTCTGCTCCTGTTTTCACAGATGAAGCACCAAAACGTGTGTGCAGTGTGTGTGTGCGTGTGTGTGCATGTGTGTGTGTGCGCGCGCGCGCGCGTGTGTGTGTGTGTGTGTGTCCACATCCTCCTCATTTCTGGTAAAAATAAGGTCTAGTGCACTTGCAGTGGGCCGCTTTGGGGTTAAGGGCCTGTTATTCAGCACTCCAGTATTTTCAGCAGTTTATATAATTATATAATTATATTATTATTATATTTTTGTGATGTGACAGTGAAGCGTACAGAGCTGGTTTTCTTGCTCCTTCGCTCACACACTCACAGAAGGGTAACATTTTATTTCTGTTCATTAATAATCATCATTTTTCATTTTGTCATAATTCTTTATGACTTTTTATGAAGTAAAATGTTTTCTTATTTTATTAAGAGTTTAATATTAATAATGAATTGGATGAATATTAAATATGATGATTAGTAAGGGCTACATTGGTGTTAGTTTGAAGATCCGCCGTTTGTTTCAGACTGATGAACATGTGAACAGGACAGACAAGAGCTGAATAAACAGCACCTTAAAACCTTCATGAGAAGTGGATTCAGCAGGAGCGAGTGTGAGATGTGTGAGATGTGTGAGATGTGTGAGATGTGTTCTACCTCACCGTCTTCCTGAACAACTACATGAAGTCACACTGGTGTAGCGGTTAGCACCGTTGCCTCGCACCTCCAGGGTCCAGGTTCGATTCCCACCTCGGGTCTGTGTGTGTGTGTGTGTGTGTGTGTGTGTGTGTGGAGTCTGCATGATGTTCTCCCTGTGCTTGGTGGGGATTTGATCATGTTGAGCTTTGATTTAAAGTCAAAAAGCTGTGTGCGCCATTGAGAAGGTGATCAGCTTCACCTGACTGAGTTTAAAAGTTCATTTTAGGACGGGGTGATGCCTTTGAAACTTTCCAAAAGTTGCACTAATTAATAGTTAATACAGCTGCATAAAACTAAAACCATGTCTGTCCTGAATTTGTATTATTTTAAAGAGGGGGCGAGGGGGCACAGATCACTGTTATTATTATTATTATTATTATTATTATTATTATTATTATTATGCTTTCCTTTTTTACAGAATGTTGATGGGAGTCACTTTGTCTTTGACTTTATCTAAATGTTTGTACTCACTTATTCATTTATTATTTCTCTTTGTACAATATTCTTTTTTTATCTACTACTGTTATTTTCTTGTTATCTCTGAGCTTTGGCAATATCAATGTAAATATAACATATATATTTGTCATGCCAATTTGACATTTGAATCTTGATTGAGCGAGCGAGAGTAAACTAGTTTGGTGTGAGAGTAAACAACGCTCCTGATGTGCTGTTAGAGGAAAATAATCAACCTCAGAGAGCTGGAACACCGTTTCATTACACCACTGTGTCCTGGATGATTTCACTTTAACAGCATCTCACACACACACACACACACACACACACACACACTGAGTGGTCATTAATGCAATCATAATAATACATGATTGAATACGGAGCTCTGAGATACCAGGAACCAAACCAGGAAGTGAACACTGAGATGTGTGCAGCTAGCTAACAGCGCGCTAACTGAGCGGCGATTAGCATCTTAATGAGAATGTGCTGAGTGTTCATAAAGTCGACTAAAGGTAATTTGTTAATGATGGAGAGCTTAAAGAGCTTCTTACAACGGCTAACACACTAGCATGAGGCTAACCGCACCTGAAGTTTTACAGGAAGAACAAAACAATGAATTCTTACTCGATATTACTGATAAACAAGTAAAATACAATAAAACAATATAAAAACGAAATAAAATGAAAACTCTCTGCATTCATAAACCTGCATGTGAAAAATACAAACGAGAGAGAGAGAGAGAGAGATAAACAGGGAGAGAGATTTATTTATTTATTCCCTTTAAATTAATCTTTTCACCACGTGTGAGACAAAAGGCACAAAAGCAGAAAGAGGCCATCGCTCCATCGCTCCATGGCTTTATCTCTTTATCACCGAGCAGATTTGGAGCGAGAGACCTCACATACTGTTACTTTCTCAAATCCATATTAGACGTTTTGTCTTTTTGTGTTTTCTACTGATTGTGGACCGCACACAGGCCGCCTCGTCCCCGCCGCATTCTTCCCCTCGTCCCCTCGTTCTTTATGGCTGGAATTCATGTGTCAGTGTGAGGCCGATCCCCCGCTCGCCCTCTTTGTCTCTGCCCGCTGGAGCGCGACGTCTCCTTCTTAATCATTGATCCAATTAATTTAGGGCACTTCTCTCCTAAACAAAGAGGTCATTGAGAGGAGGCGCTGCACAATCGCGATGACTTCATGCAGTGATTGACGTGGCGCTGCAGGTCTTTCTTACACTCGGGGATTTGGGGAGGGTTCATAAAGATGGCCACACCGAGAGAGACGCCCTCTAAACACCTCATTAACGTTCCTCCATTCTATAGAGGTTCCACCTGTGTGTTCTACAGAGCACTAGTGTTCCATCACTCACACACACACACACACACACACACACACACACACACAGGGGTATTTGGTATGTGTTTATTAACTTATTTAAGTGTAAACTCTCACAGAACTGAAACACAAACCAAACCTGAAGTTATCCGACACCCTGAACTTCAGGTCAAGATGAACACACACCCAATCAGAGCGATTCCACTTTGTAAGCAAGAGAGAAACTAAACTAAAAGATTTTTTTTGTTTCTAGCACACACACATATATATATATAAAACAGTTATATTTAAAAGTCGTTCTTTTTGTGCCAGTTCAGCCTCTGGGACGATAAATGTTATAAAGTTAGATTATATTAGAGTTATTATCTGAAATGTTAGATACATTTTCTTGCGCATTACGTGCTCTGATTGGTTGAACGCTTTGCTTTAACAAAATCCTTTAAACTCATCGCAGCTTTTATGCTGAAAATACAAAAGTATTGAAGTTTTTAAATGTTTTTTTTTTTTTTTTTTACTCAAACTGCAAACTTCAATCTCGGATCTAGTTCTTTATTCTTTTCCTCATTTTTCCTGATGGAAACGCTGTTTTCGCTCGACTGATGTTTTAACTCTCAGCCATGAATCCTGCGCCTCACCGAAACTCAGTTCTTTATCTTTCTGGACGTTAAAGTGCTTAATGAGCTCAGGACTTCAGATTTGTGTATTTCACACTGACACACTCTACGACTTCTGTTTAACACTACACCAGAGACGGCAGCTGCATGAAGCGTGACTAAAATTCCCCCAGAAAAACACACTGGACCTGGTAGTGCGGTCCTGCACCCGAGAACCGCGCGCGCACTTTACGTTAGAGAGCTTCAGTCGTTTCCCCGTGCGGGAACGCAGGTCTCAGCGGTGAGCGGGTTTTCATGTCGAGCTCAGGAATCCGTCATGGTGAACAATCGAGCGCTCCATAAACAGCTTCGACACATAAACACACAATAGGCACAGTGTGGAACGAACCCCCTACTGAAGGCTTTGAGTGTGATGGAGGAGAAGAAGAAGAAAAACAAGACGCCATTTTTATCCTTCTGAAAGGGTCTGGGGTCTGAAAGGGTCTGGGCTCCTCGTCTGTAGCAGGAATAATAAACACACGCAGGTGTGTGGGAGAGCGCGAGGCTGATGTATAGCTTTAACACATGCTGTTACACAGAATATATGTTATTTACATTTTGTTTATGTTTTATGAATACTAATGAGCTGAATACGCTTCAAGTAAGCTGGTTTGCTAATTTCTCTTAATCCTAAAAGGAATTAAACTCTTTTTGATTTTGTTAAAAAAAAAAAAGTTTTGTGCTTGAATTATGAAAACGCTTTTATGGATTTCAGCTTTAAATTCCTGATGTTTCTGTTAAAGAACCTAAAGCAGGTCGGCGCTGAGAGCTGGAATCTGACGTCTCCTCACTGCTCCACAGTATGTGTTTATTAGCAGCTGATAATCATGAAGTTAACCAATGTCCTTAAAGAGAAGGAAGTTGTACACGTGACTGATGGGTGCATCGTGTTGGCCATGTGTGTCCTCCTGGACCGAGTGTTTAAACAGCTGACAGTGCTGAGACCCGGGACACTGTAACACACACACTGTAAAACATACACACTGTAAAAGACACACACTGTAACACACACACTGTAAAACACACACTGTAAAAGACACACACTGTAACACACACACTGTAAAAGACACACACTGTTACACTGTAACACACACTAACACAACACACTGTAACACAACACACTGAAACACACACACTAACAGTGTTTAAACAGTCACTTTAAATATGCACACAAGCCACTCTAACATGTCACTTTACTGCACATTTGCACACCCCTGGACATTCCGTTCCTTTTGTTCACCCCATTTCAATATTTTTATTTTCTACTTGTACAATTACAATTTTTCATTGCAATATTTTCCATTTGTACACTTAATGTATAGTATAATGTATAGTCTTTACTTACTTACATTTTATATTTTATATTCTTACATTTTACATTTTATATTCTATATTTTATATTTTATTTTATTTTATTCTCTTAGGTCAGGGCAGTTGCCTAAGCATTTCACTGCATATCGTACTGTGTAGGATTGTGTATGTGACAAATAAAATTTGAATTTGAATTTGAATTTGACTAACACAACACACTGTAACACAACACACTGTAACACACACACTGTAACACACACATTGTAACACACACTGTAACACACACACACACTGTAACACACACTGTAACACACACTGTAACGATACGCACTGTAATACACACACACTGCAAAAAACACAATGTAACACTGTATCACACACATTGTACATGCACACACTGTAACACACAAACACACTGCAACGCAACACTGTAACACACATACTGTAACACAACACACCGTAACACACACACACTGTAACACACACACACACACACACTGTAACACACACACTGTAACACACACTATAACACAACAGACTGTAACACACACATTGTAACACACACTGTAACACACACACTGTAACACAACACACTGTAAAACACACATTGTAACACACACACTGTAACGATACGCACTGTAACACACACTGTAAAACACACATTGTAACACACACTGTAACACACACACACTGTAACACAACACACTGTAAAACACACATTGTAACACACACACTGTACCGATACGCACTGTAACACACACTGTAAAACACACATTGTAACACACACTGTAACACACACACACTGTAACACACACTGTAACACACACTGTAACGATACGCACTGTAATACACACACACTGCAACACAACACAATGTAACACAACACACTGTAACACACACACTGTAACACACACACTGCAACACAACACAATGTAACACTGTAGCACACACATTGTACACACACACACTGTAACACACAAACACACTGCAACACACACACTGTAACATGCACACACACACACACTGTAACACGCTGCAACACAACACAATGTAACACACACTGTAACACACACACTGTAACACAACAAACTGTAACACACACACTGTAACACAACACACTGCAACACAACACACTGTAGCACAACACACTGCAACACAACACTGCAACACAACACACTGTAACACACACACACACACACACACACACACTGTAACACACACACTGTAACACAACACATTGTAACACACACACTGCAACACAACACACTGTAACACACACACTGTAACACACACACTCTAACAAAACACACTGTAACACACACACTGCAACACAACACACTGTAACACAACACACTGTAACACACACACTGTAACACAACACACTGTAACACACACACTGCAACACAACACACTGTAACACAACACACTGTAACACACACACTGTAACACAACACACTGTAACACACACACTGCAACGCAACACTGTAACACACATACTGTAACACAACACACTGTAACACACACACACTGCAACGCAACACACTGTAACACAACACACTGTAACACACACACTGCAACGCAACACTGTAACACACATACTGTAACACAACACACTGTAACACACACACACTGCAACGCAACACTGTAACACACATACTGTAACACAACACACCGTAACACACACACACTGTAACACACACACACACACACACTGTAACACACACACTGTAACACACACTATAACACAACAGACTGTAACACACACATTGTAACACACACTGTAACACACACACTGTAACACAACACACTGTAAAACACACATTGTAACACACACACTGTAACGATACGCACTGTAACACACACTGTAAAACACACATTGTAACACACACTGTAACACACACACACTGTAACACAACACACTGTAAAACACACATTGTAACACACACACTGTACCGATACGCACTGTAACACACACTGTAAAACACACATTGTAACACACACTGTAACACACACACACTGTAACACACACTGTAACACACACTGTAACGATACGCACTGTAATACACACACACTGCAACACAACACAATGTAACACAACACACTGTAACACACACACTGTAACACACACACTGCAACACAACACAATGTAACACTGTAGCACACACATTGTACACACACACACTGTAACACACAAACACACTGCAACACACACACTGTAACATGCACACACACACACACTGTAACACGCTGCAACACAACACAATGTAACACACACTGTAACACACACACTGTAACACAACAAACTGTAACACACACACTGTAACACAACACACTGCAACACAACACACTGTAGCACAACACACTGCAACACAACACTGCAACACAACACACTGTAACACACAAACTGTAACACACACACACACACACACACTGTAACACACACACTGTAACACAACACATTGTAACACACACACTGCAACACAACACACTGTAACACACACACTGTAACACACACACTCTAACAAAACACACTGTAACACACACACTGCAACACAACACACTGTAACACAACACACTGTAACACACACACTGTAACACAACACACTGTAACACACACACTGCAACGCAACACTGTAACACACATACTGTAACACAACACACTGTAACACACACACACTGCAACGCAACACTGTAACACACATACTGTAACACAACACACCGTAACACACACACACAGTAACACACACACACTGTAACACACACACACACACACACTGTAACACACACACTGTAACACAACACATTGTAACACACACACTGCAACACAACACACTCTAACACACACACACTGTAACACACACACTGTAACACACACACTCTAACAAAACACACTGTAACACAACACACTGTAACACAACACACTGTAACACACACACTGCAACGCAACACTGTAACACACATACTGTAACACAACACACCGTAACACACACACACAGTAACACACACACACTGTAACACAACACACCGTAACACACACACACACACAGTAACACACACACACTGCAACACAACACACTGCAACACAACACAGTAACACACACACTGCAACACAACACACTGCAACACAACACACTGCAACACAACACACTGCAACACACACAGTAACACACACACACACTGTAACACACACACCCTGTAACACAGACTGTAATACACACTACAACACAATACACTGCAACACAATACACTGCAACACAACACACTGTATATACACACACACACACACACACATACACACACTGCAACACACATATACTATAAACAAAAACATTGTAACACACACTATAACACACTACCAAACACTGTAACACACACACACACGCTGTAACATAAACACACACACACACACACTGTAACACACACACACACACACACAAACTTTAACACACACACTGTAACACACACACACACACACACACACACTGTAACACACACACACACACACACACACACACTGTGAACAGCAGGCTCATCAGTGACATGTAGGTGTAATGGTTCGGAGTGTACTCTACATACTTGAAGCCTGGGACTGCGAGGTGACGCTGGGACCACAGGAGTGTAAGACAGTGTGTCTACCAGAACTCGTTGCTTGGACTTTATATCTTCTAGGAGGTGAATTTGAGACAGCTGGACTACTGGATGTCATGTTTGATCACAGCAGCAGCAGAAGGCAAGGCTGGGCTGCACGACCACTGGGAGGTGAGTGTGTGATTGAAGGACCACTTGGAGCGGAAGCTGGAAACAAAGATCCACCAGGCAGCAAAGGTGGAGATGCAGGATCATAAGGAGGCAAGGCAGAAAACAAAACAGCCTGAGGAAATAAGGACTTCATCATGACCAAAGGTGTGGCTGAGACCACAGATTCTGTTGAAGGAACCTGGGACTGCGGAAACACTGCGGAAACACTGCCGGATGTCTGGAAGACATGATGAGGACCAGAGTGTGAACAGGGAACCATCAACTCATAGGAGTGAAACCACCAGAGCACTCGGAGGTGAGGTTTGGATCGCAGGTCCACCAGCAGAAACATCAGGTGTCTCTGGAGTGATTCCTTGGCGGGCACTGGTCTGAGTTTGAGGCCAAAACACCAGCTGGTGGAGCCGTATGCTGTAGAGCATCGCTGTAATGAAGCCTTGAGCTGAAGACTTCATGACGAAATGCTGTCTAGAAAGTCTTCTACAACGTTCGGAATAAAACGTCTGACAACGGGGAAGACGCTAAGCCGAATATCCGAGGCTCAGAAAGATTGAGTACGGTAACTAGGCTATCACTAAGGACTACAGAAACAAACACAGGAGCAGAGATCCACATGGGTTGGTGCTCAGGGTGGAACAGGACTAAACCGGAACGTTCCGTGGATTAAATATCATTCTCGCAGATCTTATCTGCTTCATTCAGAAACCAATTTATTCTGTTTTTGTTTTAGCCGTACTGTGTCTCTGCATGGTTTCACCAAATTACAACATGACATGTTACATTATGGTGAGAGCGAATTCCAATGACGAGAGAAGGAAAAACAGGGAGAGAGAGAGAACGAGAACGAGGGAGAGAGAAATGAGATCCTCCTGGTGTTTGAGTGTTTGAGGAACTCCCCAGTCTCCGCTCAAATATCAAATATCCTGAACATGATGTAATGCAGCCGAGCTCCTGGCCCTGCACTGTGACTTATCGCTGTCCAGAACCCGTCTGTGTGTGTGTGTGTGTGTGTGTGTGTGTGTGTGTGTGTGTGAGCACAGCAGGTGTAAGGAAGAGGGAGAAGTAAAGGTCTGTTGAAAACGGCTTCCCTGAAGACATAAATATTAAATGATTATTCTTTTGGACACTGGAGTTATTGTGCTGGTGTGTGAAGAACAGGCTCAGCATCATAGAGCATGGAATATACACACACACACACACACACACACACACACACACAGTTTATGACTATTGTTTCAATACAAAGTGTTGAAACAAAGCAAACAGGATTTTATTGCAAAATGTAAAATGTACAGTAACCACATTAGTGCACTGCGGACGGATTTCTAATCATAAAGATAAATCCTCATTTCTCCAGTTCCTCAACACACACACACACACACACACACACACACACACACTGCACCATGAACTAAGTTTCTGTCCATGTGATAAAATAAACACACAGATATTTTAAAAATCAGTGTGTGTGTGTGTGTGTGTGTGTGTGTGTGTGGTTGGCCTCATTTTCATGTGAACAGGTGTGATGTCATAGTAGGGATTATTGTTGTGATAACGTTGTGGTAACATCACTACACCAACATCACTACACCAACATCACTACACCAACATCACTGCGCTAACGTCAGGGACGGTGGAGCGCCTCTGGTGACGGTTTGTTCACACTGATGTTGACATAAAGACACTGGACTGATGTTGTGTGTGTGTGTGTGTGTGTGTGTGTGTGTGATTAGTCTGTGTGTGTGTATGTGTGTGTGATTAATGTGTGTAATTATTGTCTGTGTATGTGTGTGTGTGTGTGTGTGTGATTAGTGTGTGTGTGTAATTAGTGTGTGTCTTTGTGTGTGATTAGTAAGTGTGTGTGTGTGTGTGTGTGATTAGTGTGTCTTTGTGTGTTATTAGTATGTAATTATTGTCTGTGTGTATGTGATTAGTGTGTGTGTGTATGAGAGAGAGAGAGAGAGAGAGAGAGAGAGAGAGAGAGAGAGAGAGATTGTGTGTGTGTGACTAGTGTGTGTGTGTGTGTGTGTGTGTGTGTGATTAGTGTTTGTGTGTGAAATTATTGTCTGTGTGTGTGTATGAGAGAGAGAGATTGTGTGTGTGATTAGTGTGTGTGTGTGTATGTGTGTGTGTGATTAATGTGTGTGTAATTATTGTCTGTGTATGTGTGTGTGTGATTAGTGTGTGTTTTTGTGTGTTATTAGTGTGTGTGTAATTATTGTCTGTGTGTATGTGATTAGTGTGTGTGTGTGTGTGTGTGTGTGAGAGAGAGAGAGAGAGAGAGAGAGAGAGATTGTGTGTGTGACTAGTGTGTGTGTGTGTGTGTCTGTGTGTGATTAGTGTGTGTGTAATTATTGTCTGTGTGTATGTGTGTGTGATTAGTGTGTGTCTGTGTGTGATTAGTGTGTGTGTAATTATTGTCTGTGTGTATGTGTGTGTGACTAGTGTGTGTGTGTGTGTGTGTGTGTGTGTGTGTGTGTGTGTCTGTGTGTGATTAGTGTGTGTGTAATTATTGTCTGTGTGTATGTGTGTGTGATTAGTGTGTGTGTGTGTGTGTGTGTATGTGTGTGTGATTAGTGTGTGTGTGTGTGTGTGTATGTGTGTGTGATTAGTGTGTGTGTGTGTGTGTGTATGTGTGTGTGATTAGTGTGTGTGTGTGTGTGTGTGTGTGTGTGTGTCTGTGTGTGATTAGTGTGTGTGTAATTATTGTCTGTGTGTATGTGTGTGTGATTAGTGTGTGTGTGTGTGTGTGTGTGTGTGTGTGTGTCTGTGTGTGATTAGTGTGTGTGTAATTATTGTCTGTGTGTATGTGTGTGTGATTAGTGTGTGTGTGTGTGTGTGTATGTGTGTGTGATTAGTGTGTGTGTGTGTGTGTGTGTGTGTGTGTGTGTGTGTGTGTGTGTGTGTGTGTGTGTGTGAGAGAGATTAGTGCTGTACTCTCACAGTTCTCCTAGTTCCTCTTAGAGCTTTTGGCCCTGTCCCTCACCCTCACCCTGACACTGACCCTGACCCTTGACCCCGACCCTGACACTGACCCTGGGACACGAGCTCGACACTTACGCAGACGGGATCCGGCCATGTGGCGGCGCCGCAGAGAAGGAAGACGTCTGAGTCTGAGTGTGTGTGAGATCTGGGCTCAGGAGCCTCTCGGGGTTTCTCTCCTCCCAGGAGCAAGAACTTCCCCCCTGAACCATGATCACGCTGAGATCCTATCAGCGCTAATGATATCAGATTTCTCAGTGCTGATGCACTTGTCTGATGATGATGATGATGATGAGACAGTTCACACTTACGTTAAGGCCTTGCCTTGTCCTTGCCCCGTGTGTCTGTCTGTATAAATGAGCAAAGAGTTTTAGTTATAATGTTATTTTTATCTCCTTTAACACAGTCCTCCAGCGTGGTGGATTAGAAGACGTGCGACGCTGTAAAAATGTAAAACCCAGATTTTACATTCCACTTTCTGTAAACGTTTGTATAATGTTTCATTTCAAACAGAGATCTGAAGACTGCGCAGCTTCACCAGACTCGACTTCAGACGGATGAAAGCGAATTTGAAGTGAATATTAAACGAGCCGAGCGTCGTGTTGTGATGCTGAAGACATTTAAAGCAAACGATCTGTGTTTCATCTCCTCGGCCCGGGCTGTGTGTTTTCTGTGTCTTTGCTAACCCGTAAATTAGAGGGACGTGAGGCGGAGATTATTAGCGGCGGAGAGACGAGACTCGCATGTCTTCCACTCGTCGAGTGTACACTCATTCTTCCCTTTCCCTTTCTCTTCTCTGCTTCAAAAACACAGCTGGAGGAGAGAAGATGAGGGTAGTGTCTCCTCAGGAGGTCTAACACACACACACACACACACACACACACACACACACACACACACTACCCGTCATATTGTATGTGGTGTGAATAGAGCAGAGAGAGAAGGGGATCTCATTCTATCTTCCATTCGTTCCTCCTTTTTTCATTTTGTGCCTCTTGGACGTTTGAAATATGTTCTCCAGCTGCAGACACACACACACACACACACACACACACACACACACAAAAGCATCATCAGCTATTCAGAGCTGAGGAACTCCAGTGTGAAGCCTGAAAGCTCAGGTTGGAGCCACACGGGGGAAGATCTCCCTCTCTGGGGCAGCAGCACGCGGCATGGGGTGGAGAATTCCCCTCACGGGATAAAACATCCCGCATGCAGCATGAAGATTCCCTCCAGGGGGTGAGAGATCTCCCAACAGGGCAGAGACGATTCCCCCACAGAGTCAAACATCTTTCACAATGTAACAGAAAGCCGTGTGGGGCGAAAAGCTCTTAAATGGAACCAAAATCCACATCAAGTAAATAAAAAACAAATGGAGTTTAGGGCTGTTGTTTATACGGAAACTGTGTGTGTGTGTTTGTGTGTGTTGGTGATTATTAAAATGTTTAGTGCTTTATGGATTGCATGGGTGGTTGATGGAATGCGTTTGTTGTATGATGGCGTGTGTACTGATGTACTCAGTGGGTATCTTCCTAAATCGGTTAAATTAGGGGTTATTAACTCTGTAAATGAGAAACCAGACCTCGACCCCTGACCTCTGACCTCTGCAGGCTGTCCAACTACAGGCTGATATAAAACCTCCTCAATATGAAACCTGGATGTTAATGAACTTCCTTCTGCTTAATCCTGATAAGACAGAAGTTCTGGTCATAGGACCACAAGCAGCTAGAAGTAAGCTTTCTGATCACACTGTAACTTTAGATGGCCTTTCTGTTCCATCAAGTGCAACAGTAAAAGACCTCGGTGTGATTATAGATTCCAGCCTTTCGTTTGAAGCTCATGTAGATAATATCACCAGGATAGCTTTCTTTCACCTTAGAAATATTGCCAAGATAAGAAACATATTGTCACTAAATGATGCAGAAAAACTAGTTCATGCTTTTATCACCTCTAGGTTGGACTATTGTAACGCCTTACTGTCTGGTTGTTCAACTAGGTGTATAAACAAGCTTCAGTTAGTACAGAATGCAGCAGCGAGAGTCCTCACTAGAACCAGAAGATACGAGCACATCACCCCTATCTTATCTACACTGCTATTAACCTGTAAAGTCATGTCGGCTTTATTGTCATTTCAACCATATACAGTTCAGTACACCGTGAAACGAAACAACGTTCCTCCAGGACCAACGTGCTACATACATGCAAACGACATAAATTAACAATTTTACATTTTTAAGTTAAACTAAAGCTATCAATTTTTATACAAAGAAGAGTCAACACAAGACAACAAAGTGCACGTGCAAATGTGCAAACAAAGAGCTACATGATAACACAACAATGCAACACAACAACGCAACACAACAACGTAACACAACAACGTAACTGTTAGGAACCTCCACTAGAGGTCACTGTTTCGTTCTGTGTAGTTTTTGTTGGTCGACTCAGTTTCCCAGAAGGCACCTCAGTCAGGTGATGAGTGCTCACCTGAACTGAGGTGGCTCATTAGAGTTTCTATAAATAGCAGTTTGTTCTATTGTTTGCATTGTTTGCATTGTTTGTTTGTTTGTATACCGTCATGTGGGCATTCATTTTTGTTTCTTTAAGTTTATAATTGGTTTATGTTTTGTAACCTTTGTTTTCAGAGGGCTCTAGTTTTGGCTTTCTGTATGTTCCTTGTTCTGATGGATTCATGGAGCTGCCTTGTTCAGTGTTTAGTTAGGCCGTGTCTCCTCCTCTGTAAGTACTGTTCTTTGTATCCCCAGTGTCAGCCTTCTGGTGTAGTTCTTTGTTTGTTTAGTTCTGTGTAGCCACATGAGGGCTTAGCCACTAGCAGGGTTAGCCGCTGGTAGGCCTTGACTGCTAGTAGGGTTAGCCCCTAGTAGGGTTAGCCTCCAGTAGGCTAGCCTCTAGTGGGATTGACTGCTAGTGGTTCTGGTCGCTAGTAGGTTAGCCGCTAGTTTGGTATAGCCTCATGTGTGCCTTTCCTTTTGTGTTCCAGTTCCGGTCCCCTAGATCAGTACTAACCCTGTTAGCCACTAATCCAGTTAGATACTAACCCGGTTAGGTCAGCATCCAGTGTCTCCATATTCCATGTAGCTACTAACCTCACTAACCACTAACCCATCTAGTCTCTGTGCCCCTGGTCCTGTCTTCAGTCCTGTCTCTAGTCTGTATCCCTGGTCCTGTATCTAGTCTCCAGTCCTGTCTCTTGTCTTGTCCTGTCTCTCCAGTCTCCTGTCTCTCCAGTCTCTAGTTCCCCTATGTATCTTTAGCTAGCTCCAGCTCCATGTTTCCCTGTGTCAGCGCTCAGTTCCCTGTGTTCAGTTCTTGTTCCTGTGTTTTTCCTGAGCCCTAGTTTGAGTTTGAGTTTGTTGTTTGTTTCTTTGTGCGTTTGTCTGTTTTTGAGTTTGTTTAAATAAAGACTATTTCTGTTTGAAAACCCCTCTGCCTTCATGCCAACCATACAGGCCCACGGCAACAACATCAGCCGGTCTAGCCAGTACCACCACCTAGACCCATGACAGTAACACATTACAGTACTGAAATGGCTTTTTAGTGATGGGATATGAGTTGAGGTAGTGAGAAAAACAGCAGTAAACAATTTACATTTTGTCAAAAGTATTTTTGTGCAAATAGCAGAGTGAGATAAATATTGTGCAAATATTGCAGATAACAGTTCAGGTAGGTGGGAATGAACAAATGAAGATGGTTGTACATCAGTGTGATTGTGCATGTGTGTGTTTATCAGTTCAGTCCTGACGTTATTTAGTTCATCTGAGTGATTTGTGTGTGTGAGTGTGAGGGGTGTGTGTGTGTCCGGTCAGCCACAATGCTGGTGGCTTTGCGGATGCAGCGTGTGGTGTAAATGTCTTCGATAGAAGGGAGAGAGACCCCGATGATCTTCTCAGCTGTCCTCACTATCCGCTGTAGGGACTTGCGGTCTGAGATGGCACAATTCCCAAACCAGACAGTGATGCAGCTGCTCAGGATGCTCTCGATGGTTCCTCTATAGAAGGTGGTGAGGATCGGTGGTGGAAGCTGTGCCTTTCTCAGCCTTCTCAGGAAGAAAAGACGTTGTTGGGCTTTCTTATGCAGAGAGCTGGTGTTGAGGGACCAGGTGAGGTTCTCCTCCAGGTCAGGTTCTCCTCCAGGTGGACGCCCAGGAATTTCGTGCTCTTGATGATCTCCACAGAAGAGCCGTCGATGCTGAGCGGAGAGTGATCGCCCCGAGTCCTCCTGAAGTCAACAACCATCTCTTTTGTCTTTTCGACGTTCAGCCTATAAACCTATAAAGCACTAAATGGAGTGTTTCCTCTTTCTGTGTCTCTCTTCTAGCTCGCCCTGCCAGAGGATCTGCTTGCACCGTGCACAGTTTCTTAAACCATCACAGGGCAAGAGCATCCTGACGGCAGTCCCTAATAATCTCTTATTATTAGTCTTATCTGCCCTTCCCTCTCCTGATGATCCTGATTTCCTCTGCTCTCCAGACATGCATGATCCATCCTGATGCTACAGCTCACCATGCACACACTCTGCAGCCTGCACACACAGCATGAACATCTCCATGAGCTTACTGTAGGAGTTCCTTCACAGACACCCCGAAGAAGGCTGCGGATGCTCTTCCTTAAACGTCCAAAAGACTGCACTTGCTAAAAACGCCCGAGTTGAAGTAAGTAGTGACTGATGCTTGTTCTGAAGATGCCTTTAACACAGTCTGGTTCCTCTCACGGATCCTTCCTCTTCACATCTCAGGGAGATTTTCAACAACACTCATCAGGAATCTAAATATAAAAACTGTGACATGTCTATGCTTAAATGCATCATATACACTTCAACACTGTGTGTGTGTGTGTGTGTGTGTGTGTGTGTGTGTGTGTGTGTGTGTGTGTGTGTGTTTCTGTCTATGCGGGAAATGTTGTCATACTTTGGCCAACCTCCAGAACCATGTAGAGACCAACACACACACACACACACACACACACACAGAAACAGCAGTCTCCATTAACAGGAAGTGCCTTAGTTTACAGCACGCCACAAATTAGTATTTAATATTCTAATATATAAATCTGCAGTTGTAGTGATCGTACCTTTGGGTAATTTTAGCAGTGTTTTAGATTTTAGTATTTTAAAAATGATTCTTTACTGAATATACAAGTTTCTTGCTGTTGTACTAATAACTGCAGTGTAAACATGCGTACTAAGTAACAAATGAATATATACATAAAGTTCAACCTGGAGCTAATATTCATTGATCTTATGAATAACTCTGTATGTTTAGGAGTTTATTAATAATATTCCAGGCATTATTATACATTTGTGACTTGAAATGATCTTTGTAATAATCTAAAATATTTTTCTTTATTAAAAATCTTTTTAATAGTATACAAAATATCAACTACACAGCAGTTCTTACCCCTTATATATTAGATATTAAACCTGAGAATCAAATTTATTGCATTGTAGCTATGATAAAAAACACGAAACATGAAATAAAGCTGGTTTGGGACAATGACTTGTTGTAAAAAGTGCTATACAAATAAAATGGAATAGAAATTTTTAATACTTCATTAAATAAATGAATAAAATTAGTAGATATCTTATTCACCTTTATGTTTCTTTACATCTTTCTATTTCAATTTATTTTTCTTAAACAATAAGCCAAAAGTTGAATTATGATAAAAAAAATTTAAAACACACATTTTGTGTGTGTGTTTACGTGTGTGTGTGTGTGTGTGTGTGTGTGTGTGAGAGAGAGAGAGAGAGAGAGAGAGAGAGGTTCGGCTCTACTGTGCAGAGCTTTAAACCTTCCTGCTTCTGGACAGAAATACAACACAAACAGCAGGTGATAACAACTAGCTTAGCATCAAGCTAATTTTAGGGGTAACTGTAACATTGATGATTACACACAGCACTGATCACTGTGTGCATGTGTGCGTGTGAGAGTGTGTGTGTGTGAAATGACCTCAATTCCATTCTACTCCAAGCTCATATTATGTCATTATAAAGTAGAGAAGAGGGACTTTACCCACTTTACCTACTTTACACTTTACCTACTTTACACTTTACACTTTACCCACTTTACACTTTACCTATTTTACACTTTACACTTTACCCACTTTACACTTTACCTACTTTACACTTTACCTATTTTACACTTTACACTTTACCTATTTTACACTTTACCTATTTTACACTTTACACTTGACCTATTTTACACTTTACCTATTTTACACTTTACACTTTACCTACTTTACACTTTACACTTTACCTACTTTACACTTTACACTTTACCCACTTTACACTTTACCTACTTTACACTTTACCTACTTTACACTTTACCCACTTTACACTTTACCTACTTTACACTTTACACTTTACCTATTTTACACTTTACCTATTTTACACTTTACACTTTACCCACTTTACACTTTACCCACTTTACACTTTACCTACTTTACACTTTACCTATTTTACACTTTACACTTTACCCACTTTACACTTTACCTACTTTACACTTTACCTATTTTACACTTTACACTTTACCTACTTTACACTTTACCTACTTTACACTTTACCTATTTTACACTTTACACTTTACCTACTTTACACTTTACCTATTTTACACTTTACACTTTACCTACTTTACACTTTACCTACTTTACACTTTACCTATTTTACACTTTACCTATTTTACACTTTACACTTTACCTACTTTACACTTTACCTATTTTACACTTTACCTATTTTACACTTTACACTTGACCTACTTTACACTTTACACTTCACCTACTTTACACTTTACCCACTTTACACTTTACCTACTTTACACTTTACACTTTACCTACTTTACACTTTACACTTTACCCACTTTACACTTTACCTACTTTACACTTGACACTTTACCTATTTTACACTTTACCTATTTTACACTTTACACTTTACCCACTTTACACTTTACCTACTTTACATTTTACACTTTACCTACTTTACACTTTACCTATTGTACACTTTACACTTTACCTACTTTACACTTTACCTATTTTACACTTTACACTTTACCCACTTTACACTTTACCTACTTTACACTTTACCCATTTTACACTTTACACTTTACCTACTTTACACTTTACCTATTTTACACTTTACACTTTACCCACTTTACACTTTACCTACTTTACACTTTACCTACTTTACACTTTACACTTTACCTATTTTACACTTTACCTATTTTACACTTTACACTTTACCCACTTTACACTTTACCTACTTTACATTTGACACTTTACCTACTTTACACTTTACACTTTACCTATTTTACACTTTACACTACACTGATCCCTGCGTGAGTGTCCGTGTTGATCCGACGTCACGCTGTAAACCAGGATTTAACCTGCAGGTAAGAAAACGACCCCAAGTTGAAATTACATGTTGTTTACTGGTGTTTACCAGGTTTTAGGTAGAGATTATGTTATTCACTTCTCTGTGAATGATGCATTAGTATTGGCACCCACCATTCAGTGTCACGTTTTCTGAATGAAACCACACAAACATATTCATAAAATATTCACATTAATATCTGTCGGCTTATTTTATATATACATTAACTAGCTGCATAATTTAGCAAATGTAATAAAAAAATAAGTTTTAATTAATTTCTGAACTTTTTGAAGGTATTAGTATCACATCGTTAATGGTAGTAACTTTGTAGTTATGATGAGGCGTTATGTGTTGTACTTATATATAAAAATAAATACAAATGTGAGAAGAACATTACATTTAACTCAAGAAAAAGAAAAATAAGACGAGCAGCACACACACACACAAACACACACACGCACACACTTAGCCCCCGTGGTGTTGTGTGTGAGTGAAGGGGAAGATGCGGGCGAGTCGAGGCAGATCTCATTCAGGACTATAATTGGCTCTGATAATCACACGGAGTGAAAAGGAAATAAAGACTACTGGGCTTTTATTCCACATTTTTGTGTAAATCTTATAAAAGGTGAATAGAGATTACAAAATCACACACACACACACACACACACACACACACCTCAAACCTGAAAATCAGCTTGTGTGCTCGTGGGGCCGATGGTGTAGAAGACACGGTGCAAGCGAACAAGCGATGCAGGAATGGAGAACACAATGGAGCTTTTTAATGAATTATAGAAATAACATTCAGTTTATCTCTCTGTCGTTTATCATCTGAGTCATACATGAGCATACACACATACACACATACACACATGTAAAAAACATTTCATATAATATACAGTGAAAATCCACACGTGAGCTGGAGTGAAACATTAAACCACATGGCCTGAGATGTGATAAAATAGGGTCATGTGTGTGTCAAAACATGTGTGTGTGTGTGTGTGTGTGTGTGTGTGTGTGTGTTGACACGTGAAGGCCTGGCTGTGTTCCAGTCAGGTTATATTGAACTCACTTCCTCTCGCTCTATGAGTCCCGTCTTGTTTAAGCTTTTCACGGTGAATGGAAGCTGTAACGAGGCCCCTGAGGGCCCGACTACCAACATGTACCATCATTCATAAACCGCTTTTCGGGGGTTCTGGGGACGTGCGCTTTGTTCCACAAATGTGTTTATTCAGAATGTTTCTAATAGAGAACGATATTCTCTCTCTTTCTCTGTCTCTCTCTCTCTTTCTGTCTCTCTCTCTCTCTCTCTCTGTCTCTCTCTCTCTCTCTCTCTCTCTCTCTCGCTCTCTCTGTCTCTCTCCGCATATACTAAAATTGAAGATTAGCATGGAGAAGAACTCCACAAAGCTCTACAGAGCATGAGCAATGGGAAAGCCCCAGGTATAGATGGACTGCCAGTGGAGTTTTACAAGTCTTTCTGGCAGATCTTGGGGGAGGACTTGTTAGAAGTCCTAAACGAAAGTCTAAATGAGGGGTTACTTCCACTAAGCTGCAGAAGGGCAGCACTCACGTTGTTACCTAAGAAAGGAGACCTGACAGATATTAAAAACTGGAGACCTGTGGCGTTGCTTTGTAGTGATATCAAACTACTATCAAAAGTCCTTGCAACAAGGTTAAAAAACGTGTTGGAGGAAATCATACACACCGACCAAACGTACTGCATTCCTGGCAGATCCATATTTGATAACATCTCCTTAATACGAGATATTTATCATCTCAGCAAACTATATGGACTGAATACAGGCCTGATGTCTATAGATCAGGAAAAAGCCTTTGATCGAGTAGAACACAGTTATTTATGGAAAACTCTTGAAGTGTTTGGTTTTAGTCCTGATTTTATTAAGAAAATAAAAGTTTTATACAATGACATTGAGAGTGTGCTGAAAGTTAATGGTGGCTTGAGCTCTCCTTTTAAAATAAACAGAGGGGTCAGACAAGGATGCTCACTGTCGGGAATGTTGTATGCAATAGCAATAGAACCATTGCTTCATAAGCTACGAATCGAACTCAACGGAATCAGGATTCCCGACAGAAGAGAAATGCTTCGTCTTTCTGCTTACGCCGATGACATCATTGTAATGCTAAATGAACAAAAAGACATAGATGCAACAATCAAGGTGCTAAAGGATTTTGAAATAATTTCTTCGGCAAAAATAAACTGGGCAAAGAGCGAAGCAAAACTAATCGGAGACTGGACTGAAAATGCACCCACACTGCCAGAAAGACTTTTATGGACAAAAGGGGGAATAAGATACCTAGGAGTCTACCTAGGTGACGACTCGTTCACACTAAAGAACTGGGAAGGGGTGATTGAAAGAATGAAAGGCCGACTGGACAAGTGGAAATGGCTGACTCCAAAAATGTCCTACAGAGGACGAATACTTATTATAAACAATCTAGTGGCCTCTTCTTTGTGGCACAAAGTGGCATGTGTGGACCCTCCGGTGGAGGTTATGGCAAAAATTCAGTCAATCCTTGTAGACTTCTTCTGGGATAAACTTCACTGGCTGCCGAGGAGTATTTTATTTTTACCCAGAGATGAAGGGGGACAAGGTTTACTCCATAGTCAGAGTAGAGTCGCCACTTTTCGCTTGGAGTTCATACGGAAATTCCTGGGAAGCTCATCTTGTTTTAGCTGGAATGCAGTAACCAGAGCATTCTTAAGGACTCTGGGGAACCTAAAAATGGACAAAACCCTTTTCCTGACAGACCCAAAGAGACTGAATTTATCGAAACTGCCGTTTTTTTATCGCAACCTTTTTAAAATTTGGAACTTTTTTAAAGTACAGAGACCTCCAAACACATGCCCCGTTTACTGGCTTTTAAAGGAACCCCAGGTCCATGGAGCACGCCTGGACATCGCCAACAACTCCCTCTCTGATACCCTGATCCACTCTGGTTTAACCAACCTAGGACAACTAGTAGAGCTAGTAGGTGCAAATTTTCAAAACTCAGCAAAAGTGGTGGAAAGGATTGGAGTGAAGTCGAGGAGGATTCTAGCACAACATTTTGAAAAATGGAAAAATCTTCTCTCACAGGAAGAGAAAGACATGCTGAGAGAGTATTGTGAGGGAAAGGAAGAACCGGATGAAGGAGACCCTTTCCCTGACCTCACACTCTCTCCAAACCTAGGAGAACACACGGGTCATTCTTTAAACTGTGCAAACCTCCTAAACATGGACTTCTACAATGTGTCTGGGAAAAACCTTTTTAAAGCTTGTGTTAAAGTTTTTAATAAAAAGTTTTTAAACGGGAGAGTTGATGCACCTTGGCGTTCGGTACTCAGATTAAATGAGGAAGACCAGCCACGGTGGAGATCACTGTACAAGCCACCATTAGCTAAAAGATCTGGAGACTTACAGTGGAGAATTTTACATGGTATTTTAGCGCTCAATGCTTTTACCTCATGTATTAATCCCAATATAAGTCAAGAATGTCCTTTTTGCGCACAGGAAGAGACCATCTTTCATGCCTTTGCAGAGTGCTCCAGACTTCAACCACTTTTTATTGTTTTAAAAGCCCTATTTATTAGTTTTAATGATTTTTTTACACTACAGTCCTTCATCCTCGGCATAAAATATACTCAGAAAACAAAAGAAAAGAGTCAACTACTGAACTACAGTCTGGGCCAAGCAAACATGGGTATATACTTAAGCCGGAGGAACAAAATTGAGCAAAAAGGAAATGATAGTGTGGTAGCAACAACAATTGCACTAATAAAATCAAGGGTTTTAATCGATTATCTCTTTTACAAGAAAACAGAAAATCTGACTACCTTTGAGAGATTGTGGTGTTTTAACGGAGCACTGCGCACTTTGATTGAGAACGAACTCTGTTTTACCCACACCTTGTTTTAAAAAAAAAAAATCTTAATTTTATTTACTACAGTTATTTATTTATTTATCTATTTATTTTATTCTATTTATTAATGATTTCAAATGATGTTCCTTACATTATTGTAAATAAACGTTTTTTGTAAATTCAATTCTCTCTCTCTCTCTCTGTCTCTCTCTGTACACATGAAGTGCACAGGTGTCAGGGCCCTTGAACAGACACGTCGCCAGGTGCGGCTCATCCTCGCTGATTGCCTCTGCGGGCGTGTCACCTAGCCACCGAGCCTTTAGATGACCGGGCTCTGCCTGTTCAGGACTCTGCGGCGTGGCCGTCTGTGGATTTGTCCGTTCTGAGCAGTGTAAAGTGTTTTCACATGGCTCTGCCCCTAACATTTTTCAGAGCTTAGAACTCTTCACCATCTAGTCAAGCCATTACGATCCCTTTTGCTAAGAGTGTACAAACAGCTCAGCAACTCCTGACAGGTTCTAGATCTTAGGAGAGACAATATTAAGATGCACATGCTCAGAAATGAATACCTTCTACCTGTGTATTAATACCATAAAAAAAAAAAGGTCTTTAAATGCGCCTTTAGGCTTCTTTCCGTTCTGGAAGTAATGATGTTTTCTCTAAAAGCCTTGAGAACCAGGGAAGCTTTAAACGTTCTACATTTTTAAAAAGGCATGTATCAGAAGGTTGTGAGATCAGCGCCCATCTCCCAGTGGAGGTCCCTGTTGCTGCTCTTTCTGAGGTTTAACAGAAACACATTTGGTTGATCTAGTGTTCGGTCGTGACGTCACTCTCAGAGTTTCTGCGGCCGAAGACGTGACGAGTCGCTATTTCTGTTTATTTCCGTTGATTTTCCGACCTTGTCTCGCGTTATCCCTGTTGTGTCTGCAGACGCAGCAGTTTACTGCAGGGCAGTGTTTCATTCATCGTTAGCGCGTCCTTGTTGCTGTAAATGAGGTGCAATGTGCAGCAGCGTCGCCTCGACTCTCAGCCGTGCAGAAGCTCCTCTAATCACCGGTGCAGACGGAGCCGGAGCGCAATCACAGACTACAAGAGCGCGAGAGAACATGAGTACGAGGAGCAGGAATAAAAATCAAAGAAATCAAGAGAAATGACCGATGATCCCTGCAGAGATGAGTGGTTAAATGTAATAAATTTTTATTAACATGTTTAAACTCCTTTATCAGGAATAAAAACATTTTATTTGTTGCTTTTTATTTTTTCTGCTGGTTTATGAATTTTGTTGTTTATGTTTCATATCGTTTATATTAAACATAAACATAGTGTATGTTCTTCACCTTCTCATTCTTTTCTTTCTTTGTTAAATGAGGAGCTGACGAGTGAGAAATGAGCGAGCTGTAAAAGATGAGCTTTACTGAAAAAAACAGCAATAGAAAAAAAAGAACTCAACTTGAAAACAGCCATCAGAGGAAAAAACTGAAAAAATACATTTTCACACTCGCATGTTGGAACTAAAAAAAAATTATTTAAAAAATAAATACAACTGTGAGACTTGGCAACCATGTAAATGCCATCAACATATGATTCGCATCTTTAGCATCATGGCCAATCACACCACAGCACCGACTTCTCCCGTTTCTTCTTTTGGTGAGCGCCTCACAGGAAATATACTTATAAACTCATATCAGTTTGAAATGCTTATTTATTGCAACAGAATTTTATATGAACAAGAGCAAAAATATGTTTTATAATCAAAAAGTTTAAAATATTTGGTTAAATAATAAAATAAAAATGCGAATGGAGCAGATAAACTTGTGTACAGAAACATGTTTAATAATCGTTTAATATTGCAGCATCGCTAACTCGCCTTTTCAGTCTGCTTGAAAAAGGAACAGAGAAAAACTAGCTATGACTCGAACCTGCGCTACCAGCTAACCGAGACAGCTAGCAAAGCGACACTTCTTTTATTATCCTAGCTAGTATGCTAGTTTAATAATGTTATTGTAAGGATGTTGAAGAGCGAGTACTAGATGCTGTTTGCTAACAGGAAGTCTCTAACTAGCGACATGTAATGTTAGCTGATGTGGAGGTTTTGCCTCTGAACCATTAGCGATAGATCAAACATTAGCAAGCAAACATTTACTTCAGTGACATGTTTAGCCTTTCCTGAGCTTACAGAGCGCTAATAAATAATAAGAAATGTTTTTCTCCTTATTTTTATTTTCTTAGATCTGTTTGTTAATATTTCAGCTAATTAGCAGTGTGTTGCTACGAGCAGATAATTACGTTTCAAAGGTGCTTTATTGGCAAGACAAATATTTACATTCGTATTGCCGATTTAATTACCTCACTGTAATTAATTACCTGACAGAGTGCTAGCTAGCATTAGCATGAATCAGTGTACAATGACGTTATGTCCATCAGAAATGAAGATATCTATTAATTAATTGTCTTTTATGCAAATTTCTGTGAACATTTCTGCATCCTGTGTTTAACCAGTAACGCAATAGAGGAGGAGAAAGACACCACAAGGGGCGCCAGAGGCCACAGTGCGCAAAACAACACAAGCCTTAACACGCTTTCCAGTGTGACTGAGTGAAACGCTCCCTTGCGTCCTCTACTGGCCACACTCTGCAGTGCACGGGAGTATTTTCCAGAACTTTTCCACACTTTCTGTAAGATATTTCATTAGATACTATTATTGAATATTAAATACTAGTGATTGCATTAGGAACCATTAAATCAATATTTTATTTTTTATATTTTATTTATAAATTTTATTTATTTTAAATAAGATACTAATATTATCTTATTTGATTTACACATGACATTGATGTGTGCATTGGGTTTTTTTAATAGTAGATTTGATTAATTAATCACATTTATATTATTTCTACATTTGAGATTAAATCTAAAGTTGCAGCTATAATGTTAAAAATATTTGAAAATGTATTGACCTGTTTAGTTCATCATTTTCTTCAGTTAATATTTAAAAGTGTATTATTACTTTATTACATGTGGGTTTTTATTCTTTTTGATTTCAAGACATTTTCTGACCTGCGTTTTAAGATAAAATTTTACGATATTTAAGGTTTTACATTCAGAGCTCATAGTGAAGAACACAGCGTGTGGTGGATTCTGGGTAACGAATGGCTGGAGGCCCCGCCGTGGTGTGACCTTGGATAAATCCTCAGAGGGAATCCTGAGCTCATAAATCTGAGCCGAGGCTGAAATACTCACCGAGATCAATAAAACATAAATGAATTTTCATCACAGGGCAACTCATGATGAGTGTAAAAGCAGGGAGAAAAGCATCAGAGTGTGTGTGTGTGTGTGTGTGTGTGTGTGTGTGTTAGAGAGAGAGTTTATACAGATCATCTTACATGTATAATCATTTAGTTGCTTTTTTATTCAAGGTTTTATGTTTTGTTCTTATCTTTTCATAAAATATGTCATTTTTTAAATTGTTTAAAATATGGGCAACATCACTGTATAGAACATACATACTGCACACAAATCCTGTACTATACAAGTCTTAGGGACCCTGTGTTTTATTTGTTATACATGTTTATTTTATGACCTCATTATCCGTAAATAACATTTCTGATTTCCAAAACATATTAAAAAAATCTTACAGAAAATTTATATAGGTGAGAAAAGAAAGCAGAATATTATGTAAAAGATGTAATATTATGTAAAAGAGCACTTTTCAAACAAACAAACAAACAAACAAAAAAAGCCTCTTGGTTTTGCTGCATGAAAAACCCGCCGATGTGAAAGTTCTAGAAGGACTGTGACTGATTCTGCAGGATGTCCAGGAAAACGTAGCGGCTCATTTCCTTAGAAAACCTCACACACACTGTGCCTGAGACTATAATTTAAGCTTATCTAACTGGTTTCATAGTTCTTTTTAATGTAGAAACTTTTTCAGGTGTATATACGTTGAAGCTGTTTTTATATAAAGAGTTTTATTTCAGATTATAACTGAAGTATATCAGTTACTACATCATTAACTTCTTTTGTACAGAAGATGCCAAAAATTAGTTTACAGAATTGGTTTTCTTAGTGATTTATTTTCTACATTCTAGAGCAGCTGCAGTAACAGTCAGTTCTTATTATAAGACATGAAGGTCAGAAGGTTCTGGATCAGTTCTCGAGTGTGTGTGTAAACCCCATCAAGCTCATGAAGACCTTCCCAGGAAAGCGAGACCAAAACTTACTGCTGCAGAGGAGAAGCTCATTTAGAGTCACCAGCCTCAGAAATCACCAATTAACCACCAACCAGCACCTCAGATTAGAGCCGTTATGAAGCTTTACAGAGCAGAAGGAGCAGATATACATCTCAATATCAACTGTTCAGAGGAGATTATTGTGTGTTTTAGATAAACGCCTTCAGTGCTGGTTTACAGTGTAGAGAGAAGGGGTGTACAAACATTTGACTGGTAGTGTGTGTATATTTTGATAATGATGATGATTAAGATGAGGAAGATTATTGGGGGATTTATCGAGCTTCGGTGTGAGGATGAGGAAAGTTGATCATTTTTTGCTGAGTTTTTCCTTTTATTGTCAGTAATGCTGAGTCTCAGCTTAAACATCAAAGGGTAACAAGCGGTCCTGACGATGAAAAGAAGCAGATTCCTGCTACTTTTACACACACACACACACACACACACAGTGAGTGTGCATTAAATTTGTATGGAAGCTATGTTTATGTTCAGAGAAAAGAAATATCAGCTGAAGGGCGGAGAGAGAAGACTGACAGAACAAAGTGATCACAGACTGGTGTGTGTGTGTGTGTGTGTGTGTGTGTGTGTGTGCATTTGGGGGCCCTGACCTGTCAGAGCTCAGTGACTGAACTGAAATAACAGCCTTGACACGAATAAATCACACAGTGCTGCATTACAGACAGACAGAGTGAGAGAGAGAGAGAATGCACTCTGTTTTCCTGTTTATTGTTCATCTTGTGTTTGACAGGTATTACAAGGTGTGTGTGAGGAGCTTCCAACCCCCCCCCCCCCTCCTCCCCAAGGAGCTCAGAGCTGCACTTCAAACGAGGAGGATCTGAATTTCTAATCCTCGTCCCGTCAGCAGCCCGAGGCCCCGCCCTCACTGCAGCACCTGAGCACACTGAGCCTCATCGTCTGTTCCCTCATCACTGATACCGTACACACACACGCAAACACACACATATACGCACGTTCACACACGCATACACACACACACGCCTGTGAAATTTCACATCGATTTTAAGATTCTACTTTTGACATTTAAAGCACTAAATGGTCTCGCGCCACAGTATTTGAGTGAACTGCTAGTGTCTTACGATCCGCCACGCCTACTTCCATCAAAGAATGCAGGCTGCCTGTCAGTACCACGTATTATTAAAACTACAGCAGGGGGCGGAGCTTTTTCTTACAAAGCCCCAAAGTTATGGAATAGTCTTCCTATTAATGTTCGGGACTCAGACACAGTCTCAGTGTTTAAGTCTAGGCTAAAAACCTATTTATTTAGCGCAGCATGTTTGTAAATAGATTAGCCTTAGGTAAAGGAGCAGATCTGGGGGACTCATGGACGTAGAGTATTCTGGTGAACTGGTATGTTTAGATGCTGTCCTCCCCACTCTCATTGTTCACTCAGGTTTGTTGACGGTGAGGTGATTGGTTGCTTTACATCTCAGTTCCCCCTCATGTCTGTGTTTCCTTCTGGCTCCTCCCTTTTAGTTATGATGTCATAGTTAGTCCTGCCGGAGTCCCTGCTTGCACTCTACACTAAATATACATTCACCTTATACATTATGTGACTGTGACCAGACCTAACTGCCATCTCTCCTCTTCTCTCTCTCTGTCTCTCTTCCTCTCTCTGTCTCACTACACATGTCTCTCCTGAGCTGCCAGTGATCCAGACTCCCTCTGCCCTCTGGACCTGCCTGACTCGTCCTGGTGCTCCACTTCTGGTTGGAGATCTTCTCACATGGATGTCCCGTGTGTCTCTTTGGGATGCGTCCGATGTCTGGGGACGGTTTCACTCTATGTAGACGGTCCTGGCCTCGACTGAAGACACTGAACAGACAGCTGTTTCTCTGAAGACTTGGCTGCATTCGCCCGATAGTTAAGGACTGAAATTTCCTACATCAATTAACATCTCCTGTTATACTGAACTTCCAGCCTCCTAACACACAGTATGAGTGCAGATCAAATCCCTGCTCTCCGTTATCACCCAGATGAGGATGGGTTCCCTGTTGAGTCTGGTTCCTCTCAAGGTTTCTTCCTGTTACCATCTCAGGGAGTTTTTCCCTCAGCACCGTCGCCCTCGGCTCGTTCATCAGGGACCATCTGATCATTCTGATTCACACACACTCACATCTCATACACACTTCAATAATTATTTTGATTGTGTAAAGGTGCTTTGTGACAATGATAGTTGTTAAAAGCGCTATACAAATAAAATTTAAAATGCTCACAGACACACACACACAGCATTTAAGACGTAAAATGACAGACTGCCTTAATTGCATCTCATCTTCTGTGTCATGCAGCATAGAGGTGTGTGTGTGTGTGTGTGTGTGTGTGTGTGTTAGTACATAGATTATGATAGGTCTGTAGCACCATCTAGTGGCAGTCTCTGTTTTCCTCTACTATGTTCCATGCTGTTGAAGTCATGAAGTTTCCTAATGAGTCACTCTGCAGGATTTATTACTGAGCTATATAAATACTGTATGTATGTTTATATAATTAGGGCCCGAGCACCGATGGTGCGAAGCCCTATTGTAACCGTAGGAATTATTATTCTGTATTCTTTGAACTGCTAATTTGGGTGCCTGAACATGCCCGAAAACTCACCAAACTTTCCAGAAAATTCTCCCCCGGTGAAAACCGTGAGTAGGCGTGGCCAAATGGCTCTGCAGCGCCCCCTGGAATGAGATGTGGGTCCCTGTAAGACCTACGGACATGAAATTTGGTAGACTGATGTATCTTCCCGGCACGAGAAAAAAAGTCTACTACAGGTATCCTCTAAAGTGAACAGGAAGTCGGCCATTTTGGAAAAACTGCGAGATGTTGCGTTTCGCACATGTCGTACTTTGACGAACTCCTCCTAGGGGAATTGCCCTATCGAGTTCAAAAATTCTCAGGATGCTCTTAAGGGGTCAAGGACCAAAAGTTATCAAAAGCTTGCACCTGGGTCACATGGGCTAGCTGTGGCGCCCCCACGAATTTTACCCTCCCCCGACGCCCAGTCAGTGGATGCTTTTTGGCCACTTTGGACTAAACTTTACAGTCATCATATTCGTTCGAGTCTGAACAGATTGATATGCCAATTTGACCATATAGCTATAACGCCACCTACTGGCAGTAGCTAATGTGTTTTGCCTGATTTTCCCCTTTCCACATGTCGTATATTAACGAACTCCTCCTAGGGAAATAATGCAACAAGTACCAAATTTTGCCCCATGGTCCTGAAGACATTGGTGAGTAAAAGTTATCAAAAGCTTTTATCAAAGTTCTACGGTCTGGCCGGGGCGGGGCCGCAAATTAGATGCTTCGGCAGTATTGAGAAATTTCCTGTATTTCTTACAATCCTTCTCCAATCCAGCTCATACTCTAGATTTACATCAGCCCATCCACACCTTTCCTCATGCCACTGTCGTCATGAGTGGGCGTGGCCAACTGTCTCGGCAGCGCCCCCTAGATCGTGATCTGGGTACTTGTAAGACCTACAGGCATCATATTTGGTAGACTGATGTATCTCCTCACCACAGGAAAAAAAGTCTCTTGGAGGTACTCTCTACGATGAACAGGAGGTCCGGCATTTTGCAAAAATTGCAAGATATTGCGTTTCGCACACGTCGTATTTTAACGAACTCCTCCTAGGGTCATTGCCCGATCGAGTTCAAAATTTCTCAGATCGCTCGTAAGGGATCAAGGAGAAAAAGTTATCAAAAGCTGCGTCTGCGTTACATGGTCTGGCGGTGGGCGCCGTGACGAGTTTGACTCTCCCCCGCCGCACAGGAAATGGATGTATTTTTGCCTGTTTCTCCCACATACTTCATCCAATCTGGACAAAACTTTACAGCATCATTGACATTCACAGTGTCAACTCATTGACATGCCAACATGATAACTCAGTCATAGCGCCACCAACTCGTATGAGGAAATGATTTATTTCAATGTCTTTTTGCCCGTAGTTCTGCTCAAATGAAGGACGACATCAGAGAGAACATGCAGGAGGTCAGTGTAGAGCCCGCATGGACTGCACCGGGTGCGAGGGCCCGATCATCGCTGCTTGCAGCTTTAATTATTATATTATTATTATTATTATTATTATTTAACAGTGGGGTGGGATGAGGCATTCTAGCGTAGTTCACAAAAGACGAGCAGATATAAATCTCAAACTAGTTGTTTTTAACTGAAGGAACACCTTTGCATAATAAAGCTGTTGTCTTTCTTGCGCTTGAAAATCAAAGTGGTCACTTAAATATGGCGTCACGTCCCAGTCTAGTGTCGGCCGAACCTTTAGTTGCTTTTAGATATTTTGTTTTTTTTTCCTTTTTGCCAGATAATGTTTACTTGATTATTTCCACTGAAGGATGAAGATGATGATGAAGAGACCTCATCTGCTGTGACAGAAGTGGACAATGCTGGTAGATCCACTGAGGTACGATGTATACCATTATAATGCACACCCCCTTTTTACATTAGAGTAACAGACTGTCATTGTTCTTTCACAGTACATACCTGGGGATTTGCCCACAGATGAAGTTCCTTCAACCTCAATGCACGATCTAAGCAGTGTAAGAGCTTGTGTTCAGTTGTCCATATTTTAATTTTATTGTCTGACAGAATCTCATTTATTTAATTATTCTTGCCTGCCACCAAAGGAGCTGTATAAGGTCCATCTTCAAAAAAAAAAAGAAAAAAAGTGACATGGAGATGGACCTTATACAGCTTTAAATGGAAGAGAAAAGGCTATTCATTAAAAAAGCAACACTAGAAATTTACTTACTGGAGCATCGCCTTAAGGTGAGAACTTTAATGAATGTGTGAATATTAATCTGTTGCATCTTAAAAGTGTTGTGTATATAAAGCAGTGTAAAGAAAAAAACAGATTTTTTCATTTTACTTTCATTGTTTTTCTGGAAATAAAGAAATGAACTCCACAGCAGACCAGTGCAAACAATTTAATAAAAGTATTTTTGACACAACCTGTCTCCCGTCTCTGTTGTGTGCAGTAGGGTTTCCTCTGAGCTCATCTTCCTCGATACAAGCAGGGTGTCTCTCTCCTCTTATAGTGGCAATGTTGTGAAGCTCAACACTATGATGTCGCACGCCCTCTCTGGACCGATGAACGAATGATTTTAACAAGGCAAGAAATTAAGGACACAAAATCAAGTTGTTACCTTTTACATTAATGTCATGAATCGATGTCCTGTTAACATCGTCTCCCTCATTTATTGAAGGAGCTTTAATAGGAATGTGGGTGTCATCAGTGCACCAAGTACATGACAAAACCATGAAACAGAAAGTCATATATGGAAGTATCGTGTGTGTGTGTGTGTGTGTGTGTGAGCAGGATGAATCCATGTGTGTATATATATATAAATAGTATGACTACATATTAAATATGTGTGATAGATTTTTACTACAAAGGACAAACCTGCACTCTGTGGAACTCCTCTTTAATCACACACAGAGGTTTCTGGCCAGGGAACTGTACACACACACATGTGAGGGAGAAGTGGTTCAGTACCAGACATACCGTGTGAGCGGCTCCACACACACCTTCCCCACGTGCTCTGCACTGTACATTACATTAATAACCGCAGTGCTACTGTATGTACAGAATGTGTGCTGAGCGCAGACCCGCGCGGTGTGTGTGTGTGTGTGTGTGTGTGTGTGTGTGACATTAGCAATAGGCGCGTTCAAGAGATGTGTTAAGTAAATGAACGACCCCCTTACAAACCGATGAGAAATAAAAAGACATCAACACGCGCCCTTATAACCCTGTGCCTCAATAAACCTCTGAAACAAACTGACCCTGGAGCTGCTACCGAGCAGGCTGTGTTCAGAGGGTAGGTTGCCATGGTTACACACAAACCCAGAAAGTTACCTCCGTTTAACTTACTCTTAAACTCCCCGCGCGCGCGTCAACTCCTCGTGCCGAGGTGACATGCGCACTTCCGTTAGGGAGGAGTTTACTTCCGGTGTGCTCGTGCCGCTGTGTGTATGTGTGTGTCATGGCCAGGACACGAAGCGGATTTAGCACATGAACTGAGATAAACAGTGAATAAAGCTCTTCTCGAGTGATTTTGTCCCGTGTTAGTCCTGTACAGAGACACAGAGGGACAGAGTGAAGAGAAGTCCCTCAGTATACGGTACTGTAGCCCGAAGGACTCAGCTAACCATGCTAAAGCTAACGGATTAACGGCGTTCATCTGTTTATTTTTATTTATCAGAATAAACACCAGGCTGTGAAATGAGTTTCCTGACCGAGCCGGCAGCGCTGCTTTATTTATGGACTGTAGATAAAGTTATAAGCTCTGAGGAGATGTCCTAACGATAAAGTGCTGATTAAAAGTAGTCTTTAATGATTTATTTTTAGCTAAATGCTTTGGAACTATTCTATTCACGAATTGTTTGTTTCTCTGTATTTAATGGCTTTAATTGACTTTTAATTTTACACCGTTCTAACACTATCTTGTAAATCCGGGTTGATGTAAGGAGAGCGAGATCTCGCGATACCTCAGTATAATCTCGCGACATGATGAGTAACATGCTCTCTGTAGATGTGATGAATCATTCATGTTAATGACGTAATCATTAAGATCCAGACGTAATTAATCATGATACTTTGGAGTTTTGGCTTGTGAGAGTGCTCACACTGTGTGTGTGTGTGTGTGTGTGTGTGTGTGTGTGGTGGGGGGGAGTTCAGGTTGTGAGCCCAGGCTGTGAGGATGGTGTTGTCAGTGTTACGGTTGTCATGGCAGCAGCTGAAGCGTTTGGAGGAGCACCGGTACAGCAGTGAGGGGACGTCCCTCCTGGAGCCGCTCATGCAGCCGTTCTGGGTGCTGGCTGGTGGAGAGAGTCCCGCTGTGGGTCGCCCCCGAACCTCATCACCTCCATCGGCCTCGTCCTCAACATCACCACCACACTCATCCTCACGTACTACTGCCCTACTGCCACCGAGCAGGTACACACACACTCGCACACACACACACACACACACACACACACACACACACACTCATCCTCAACGTAACATTACTACAACTGTCATCTTTACCCTGAGCCGTGTGTGTGTGTGTGTCTGTGCCCGTGTGTGTCTGTGTGTGTGTGTGTGTGTTTAGGCTCCGACGTGGACGTACCTGTCCTGTGCATTAGGGGCTGTTTATTTACCAATCACTGGACGCCATCGACGGTAAACAGGCAAGACGGACCAAGAGCAGCACCCCGCTCGGAGAACTCTTTGACCACGGCTGTGACTCTCTCTCCACCGGTCAGTGTGTGTGTGTGTGTGTGTGTGTGTGTGTTAGAAACTGTAGAATCTCCATACAGAAAAACACAATCTCTAATAATATGTAACTGATTGGTGTGTGTATGCGCGCAGTGTTTGTGATTCTCGGGACGTGTATAGCGGTGCAGATGGGGACGAACCCTGACTGGATGTTCTTCAGCTGTTTTGTGGGTGTCTTCATGTTCTACTGCGCGCACTGGCAGACCTACGTCTCTGGGACACTGCGCTTCGGCATGTGAGTCCAAAGCCACACCCCACCCCCTCACACCCTGAAGCACACTGCTGTACAGAGCGTCACTGAGTGTCCGGTAGCGGTACTGTTCCCCTTCACAGGAGCCACACCCTTATCCAGCATGACCACGCCCCTACGAGATCCACAAAGCCAGCTCCAAGAGTGTGTTAAAGTGGAAGAACCCTGACTGAACTGAACCTGGAGCCTCCTCCACACCCCGACATCAGCACCTGAGCTCACTAATGCTCCTGTAGTGTGTGTGAATAAACACACACACACACACACACACATCTAGGGTACAGGTGCACATGCAGGATAATAAAAAAGCTAAACAACAATAAATCATGATGTGTGTATTTAACAAAATGAAACAGAAGAATTAAGAAAGTAAAGTTATAATGTGTCTTTGAACACACGAGTATAGATGTGAAAGATGTTCAGTGAGTGAATTAACCTCTACTCTCTGTGTGTGTGTGTGTGTGTGTGTGTGTGTGTGCGCACTCTTGAACAGTATCGATGTGACTGAGGTGCAGATGTTCATTATATCAGTGTACCTGCTGTCTGCGCTCGGAGGAATGGCTTTTTGGCAAGCTGAGGTGATTGATTTCTTTTGTGTGTGTGTGTGTGTGTGTGTGTGTGTGTGTTTTGCTAACCCACTGACACACTACACTTAATCATGGGTAGAACTACACAAGCAGAAAAACAAAAACAGACATATGAAGTGGATAAGAGCAGCCCTAACTCCGAGCCCTGTGGAACACCAGGCAAACTCGCCACTAATGACTAAATAAAAAAACAAACAAAGCACTGAGGTACAACACACTCGTTTGCTAGCTTTTTAACTGTTCAAACTGTTCATGCTCGTATGTAACACACGGCTCATGTAAGGCGTATTACACATGAGGAAAAAATCTTTTCAGTTTCGTGATTTTCTGTTGCACTTTATATATATATATATATATATATATATATTTTTTTTTTTTTTTTTGTGTGTGTGTGTGTGTGTCATAAAATTTTGAGGTGTTGCAAAATGGTGCAGTTCCTATAATCCTGCAGGTGAACAAAACTATTCACACTTTGGAAGGAGCAAAGTATATGCTAAGTTTGTTTACAACTGCAATAATGAATCAGAAACTGGGTATCGCATCGGCTGTTCCGTGAGGAGCATTATAGTCCAGCGGTCCCTCGGCGTACGAGTGTAATCCAAAGTTTTGTATTGTGAAACGCATTGTCCCATAGGAAGTAATGTAAATGCAGATAATCCGTTCCAGCCACCCAAAATATTACCAATATTACCAACACTGTAATCACATCTTTGCATATAAAAACAATCACAAAATTTAGAAAAGACATGTAAATGGAGTAAAAATCTGAAATATTGTAGATTATACCCGTATAGACTAATGTACATTAAACTTCACTTAACATTCATTTATGATTTCTCTCGGCACCAGCTGCTTTAAAAAACAAACTGCAAGCGGCTCCCTTTTCTTCTTGCTATCGTCTTTGTTAACATTCTTGTGAGCTGTGGTGCTGCGTCTTCACTAAATCAACAATAAATTGCCCAAAGAAAAAATAAACACACGTAAAAAAAATGTAAACGCTCTTTGCTTGGCGTCCGGACGCACACGCAACCGGTTCACCTCACAATGCGGTGCAAAATTTTATTTCTTGAGATGAAAATTGGCTAGGTCAGGGAGTTCATATGCTGAGGAACTGGGCGTAGTTATTTTAGATTTTAGAAACACTGAGGGTAGAATTTTTTTAATAGCTTTTTACTGAGAATTATTAAAATAATCTTGGTCTGTATTTTTTTTCTTTTACATATTCTCCTGCGCTCATATTTAATTTTCTCAGGTGTTTTATATGCTAATAATTGTGTGTGTGTGTGTGTGTGTGTGTGATTACACCAGATTCCGGTGCTGAAGTGTCCAGATGAAGATGATTCCCCGCCGTCCTCACCCTCCTGGGAGCCGTATTTTTCCTGCACTAACTACTTCCGTGTCATCTTCACAGGCGGGATGGGCAAGAACGGCTCCACCATCGCGGTACGTGTAAACACACCTGCCTGATCTCAGCCTCCTCACCGCGCTCACGAGTCACTCACGTCACCTTCTGTACAGATCCATGCAGAACCACACGGCTTTTAATCAGGAATAAAATACATAATTAATCAATTATTTGTATCTGTTAATACAGAATATAAACACGCAGAAGTTAGACACACACACACAACGCGCGCGCGCGGCGCACAGAATAAATCCTAAGTCATGTCACATGTTGATGTTTAACTCGTTGTTCTGTGAGTTAATAAATAAACACCTGTAAGGTGATATCAGCTGAAATAACATGAACAGAAACTATGAATATGAAAGATGTATCAGTTTAAGCACTTTATTAATTTATCTGTAAGGATTGTTTGGGTATTAAAGCTTAAAACTGCAGTAGCGGTACGTTTTCTTCTCCACTCATTAGCCTGACAAGCAGGGGGCGCCACATGATCAAGGATGAAGATAAATGAAGATTTTTTTTGTGTGTGTGTTTTTTTACCGCACATTTAGTTTATTTATATAGCACATTTACAACAGCACGAGACTGACAAAGTGCAGTACATCCACATAAACATCATTGGTGCAGCAATTCAGATAAGTAGGTGGGCGCTTGCTGGTGTAGCGATTTAAAAACAAATAGTAACGTTTTATAAGTGTATTCTGAAATGAACAGGTAACCAATGAAGGGCCTTCAAAGCGGAGTCACATGATCCCTTTTTTTTTTTTTCAAGAGAATTGAGCAGCGGCGTTCTGAACCAGTTGAAGACAGGTGATTTGGATTTAGAGATACCAAAAATAAAGAGAATTAACAATAGTCAAGGCGAGATGTAATGAAAGCACGGATCGCCATCTCCAAGAGTCTTATCAGTGAGAAAAGGTTTGAGATTTAGTAGAGATTTTTTTATTAAATTTTAATGTGTCATCTAGCAGGAAACCTAAGTTGCGAACGCTGTGAGGACCTAATGGCTGTTAGAGGATCCAGATCAAAATCAGTGGGCCTTCATGTGTTCCGAAGAGCCGAAGACCATCACCTCAGTTTTCTTTTCATTAAGGGATAGGAAGTTTTGAGATAACCAAGATTTAACTTCATTCTAAAACAAGCTAACAAGGCAGCCATGGCCAAGTCATCTTTTTCCTTAAAAAGTAAATACATTTGTGTGTCATCAGTGTAAAAGTGGAAGGATACCCCATGCTTCCTAAAAATGGAGCCCAGTGGCAGCATGTACAATGAAAACAGAGTAGGAGCCAACACAGAGCCTTGTGGAACACCACAGGGAACAGAAGAAGTCGACGAGGAGTAATCTCCTGTCCTAACCACATATCTGTCAGATAAAAAATGACTGAAACCATTTTAAGACTATGACAGAGGGGACCCACCCAAGGACTCTAGTCTATTTAATATATATTGAATGATCAATAGTGTCGAAGGCAGCGGATAAATCTAGAAGAACAAGGGACCACAGAATCCCCCGGTATCAGTGGCTAAAAGGATGTGGTTTAACACCCTCAGGAGAGCTGATTCGGTACTGTGGGCCGCCTTAAAACCAGATTGAAAATGTTCCAACAAACTGTTTAAAGCAAGAAAAGATTGAAGTTGAGAAAACACAATCTTTTCCAAAACCCTAAGACACAAAATGGTAGAACAGAGAGAGGGCGATAATTATTTAGGACAGACGGAATCAAGTGAGAGCTTCTTGAGGAGGACGAGTAATAGTAGCTACTTTCAAATGAGTAGGAAACCACACCTGTTGAGAGGCACTTAATAAAAAAGGACACTAAGCCCGTGTCCAACCGAATCAATAATTTGTCTTACAAATCTCGGATGATATGGGATCATATGGAAAAAAAGTGTGGTTTCAATTTAAGCACTAGTGTCTTTTGAGTGACTGGATAGAAACTGGTTCAAAAATATTCCAAAATGCAGGACAACGGCAGGGGAACAGGCTGCGCGATAGAAAAAACATCAGCTCCCAGTCCCTGGTTTACTTTATACATTGTCTTTTTTTAAAAAAACCATGAGAAACTTTCACAGAGGGCGACAGAAGCAGCTGACACGGTGTTACTTGGGGGATTGACAACAGAGTTAATAACAGAAAACAGCACCTTAGGTCTAGACTGATTATGCAAAATTTGCACCGCATTTGGCAGCCGTCCTTTTCCAAGAGCCGACTGGTGGTAACCTGGGACCTTTCCGAACCGTAATCCAATGCCCTTAACCACTGAGCGACCTCTGACCCCTTTTTATGAAACCGTGGTTTATCGAGACATTACTGATTATTCATCTTTTCTGTGAGAAACCAGGAGGAAGTGAGCTCATAACCAGATTATCTCTGTATTTAAATAATAACACTGAGTCATCTATTCTCTCTCTCTCTCTGTGTGTGTGTGTGTGTGTGTGTGTGTGTGTGTGTGTGTGTGTAGGGGACGAGTGTTCTCTCTCCGGCGTTCCACATCACTGCAGTGTTGGTTTTGGCCACGTTGGTGTATAAATTGTCGGCTGAGCAGCTGTTTAGAGAAAACCCATGTCTGTTTGTTTTAAGCGTTCGGCTTCGGCTCGGCTAAACTCACCAACCGCCCTGGTGGTAAAGACACGATGCAACACATAACCACTCTAAACACTGTTATACCCTAACAGAATATTTGCTATATACTGTGGCAAATTAAAAAATGCGTTCAAGTCAAACCGGGACTTGTGTTGATATTTCTGGTGAATGAGGATGAATAAAAAGTGATTGACATTTCCAGGAAGACTTCAGTCACAGTCAGGTGATGAGACGATCCCACTGCACTGATCCCTGTGTGTGTGTGTGTGTTAACTGTACACACACTCATCCCACCTACACTAACCATACACACCTACAGGGACTCGGCTGGGGACTCGGCACCGTACATTCCTGACCTCACTACAGGACATGTACACTATAGAAAAGCTGTTAGAGGAGTTCCTGGGAGGCAGCGTTTCAGACGTGATGCACCATGAGAACTTTCTCCCCTGATGGTGTCCGAGCTCTAGTGAGACACCATCAGTGTATCAGGGGCTTATATAGAGACCATAAAGGGAGTGAGTGTTACTCTCAGCACTGTGTTCTGTTATTGTGTACAGTCTAAAGTCCCGCTTTTCACTCGAACGCCAAAGTGTACAAATAGTCAAGTTTTCCCATAATAAATACTTTGTTAATCATTCAGGTGTTGTAATATATTATTAATTATCATTATTATAATTTTATTGTTTAACATTTTAAAGTGTGTGTGTGTTGTGCGTGTGTTTGTGTGTGTATCAGGTGGCCCACCATGACGAAGAGTGAGATGCAGCGCAGTGATGCTGCGTTCGTTGCGCCGCTGCTGCTCCTTATTAATCAGTACTTTAACAGTTTCTTCAAGTGAACGCATCCTCCTCTGGGGGGCGCTGGTTGAGTTCTGCCACACTAACTCCATCTCTCTCACACACACACAAAAAAAAAGTTTGCAGTTTTAAAGAAACATTTCTTTGTTTTATTCTTGGGGGCACAAACTTTTGGATATAGCTTAACATACATTATATAATCTACTGATATCATATATACTGTTAACTACGTTCTAATTGTTCTGTGTGTGTGTGTGTTGGTGTGCGTGCGCAGGTGCACTATGCGTGTGATCTGGTGTGTTACTGCGCGAGTGCTGTGTAAGCAGATCGCCACTCACCTCAACATCAGTGTGTTCAGCCTTCAGAAACCCCAAACTCTGCCGCAACAACCGCCACTAACACACACACACACACACACCACACACACACACACACACACTCTCCTCATGTTACTGTTCCTACAGCAGGTCATTCACCTCAGTGAACTAACAAATCACACACACACACACACACAGGATCATGGTGACCTTTTCTCCATGAGCAGAGATTTTACCAGCCTGAAGAATGAATTATTGAATTATTTTGATGTTTGTGTTACATGTTAACGTTCTCGTGTGTGTGCGTGTGCGTGTGTGTGTGTGTGTGTGTGTGTGTATCTGACTGAAGCCAAATGTCTGTATGTTTTAATATGATAAATAAGAATTATAAACAGGAAGTGGAGAGAGACAGGGCATCGGTTCGAGTCAGTGGAGTAGAGTTACCCGAGATCTCAGTGGGATGTGTCAGGGGGCGTGTCAGGGGGGGGGGGGGCGTGTCAGCCACACCTCACTGTAGATTTTTTACCACCTTTAATGAAACATGAATCCTCACACGCTCGTCCCTGTTCCTAATATTAGATGCTAATAAAAGTCTCCTGATTAGCGTGAGACAGGCGTAGATCTCATTCGAATAATTTCCTGCTTTGTATTTCATGGTATTTGGGGCGTGGCCTCTGTCTTTGTGGGCGGGGGTCAGTACAAGTGTTTGTTTTCTTTTTTGTGTATTTGTTTTATTTTTTTATTACCTGTACGTTGTTGTATGTTGTGAGGTCAGTCGTACGCCGTGCCGAAAGTCTTCCAAAAAACATTTTTAAGGAACTGAAAGAAAACCATTTTTGTTATTGAAAATAAATCAGCTGCTGAACGAGCTGTGAAAACGTCGCCCTGTGTCCTGCTACTGTTTATTTAACGAGCCCTTGTTGACTTCCCCAAAGTGTTTAAAGTGGAAGCTAGCTAACACACTCATTAACCTGATTGCTCGTTTGCAACACACTTGAAATTTTTTTTATATACTTTACAAGTATTTGTATTTTATTGCTTCTGTTTTTACGTGCATACAGCAAAAGTGTGCAGTGCATTCTGGGGTAATTTCTGCATACCGAGTGACCTTCCTCTAATCTGGTGATGTCATTAGACGAGGGGAAGTGACGAGGGAGCGTTAGAAACAGTATTGGAGCGCTGTAGCGTATGGTGATGATGTCACTATGGTAAGCTCCGCCTCTTGTTTAACCAGTGTTTACATTCTGAGTTAATGTGACGCCCCGATGGCCACGCGGCGTGCCTTTCTCCATTTCCTTCTCACTCTGTTCAGCTCTACTCTATGCACACGCAAGGATGGGGGCGTTCCGTCCTTCATTTACGCGCACGTTGAATCGTTAAAGTGGCGTAAACGCTTTAAAGGTGCAGTAAGTGTTTTTCTACACGCGAGTAATAAGGTACAGAATTGTTACAGAGAGTCTACAAACGATTGTTTTTATTCTGGTTTCACGTCTGCGTTTCTGTTTCTCCTGCTTTAAGCTGCTGCGCAGGTCACGTCTCATTAAACACACTGTCACGTTTAACATGTAACGTCACACGACGACTTCTCGTTTACATTCACACACCTCAGCTGCGTATTTCACAACATTTACAATAAACTTCAACAGAAACATAATCATTAGCACAGTCATGTAGGCGGAGCCAGAAACTAGGAACAGTGCTGGTCACTGATTTGTTATTTAAGGGTGTGACACATTAATGATATGCTAATGTTGTGCTAATGATGATTGATTGATGGCTCTGTATCACTAACTCATGATTTGTCGTTCTCGTCTTTACATTTTGGTCCAATTTAAAATTCTGATTTCTTACTCACGGTTTATGCCAACTACCTAGTGCGTAGTGTTTGTGTGCCCCCTAAGTAGTGCACTTTCATACTCAGTATAACACACTTCCGCCAAATGTGTGGCTCGTTTGTTGTTCAGTAAACACGGGTCGCTCTACCCCTCAGACTCGCACCTTCATCTCTCTACACCAGTGTGTGTGTGTGTGTGTGTGTGTTTGTTTATTGTTGTGTTCAGGCTATACAATCAAACATCTGGAACGTTCTTGAGACGTATTTTGTGTTACAGCGCAGTGTAAGCTCTCTCTCTACTGTGTGTGTGTGTGTGTGAGAGAGAGAGAACAATGAAACGATGTACACTTTAAACGCTTACTGCACCTTTAATGTCCACCTTCTATGTATGCAAATGCAGTGGGAGGAGTCTACAGCGGCTACACTGTGCTTCCTTTGGTCCCTTTAATTCATCTGTTCATGAGTCCAGCGTGTTACAGGTGAAGTGCAGAGCGCCTCGAGGGGCAGTGTTTGGGTGATGTTGTTTAACTCTACCCTCTTTAACACGCAACTCTGTGTGTGTGTGTGTGTGTGTGTGTGGTGGTT
>CM059213.1:37910464-37945464 GCA_030347435.1 Clarias fuscus
CTCCATCACCGCGCTCCGGTTCCCCCGCGCGGGTTCTGACACAAACAGCGATCACGAGCGGAGAGAAGTCCGTGCGCGCTTAGAGCCGAGTCATGAAGCTCACACACACACACACACACACACACACACACACACACACACACACACAGCGGGTCCGGGGCCAGGACACTTCAGCACACCGTCCTCCTCCTCCTCCTCCTCCTCCTATTGCTCATGCTCCGGTCCGAGTGTATGTGTGTGTGTGTGTGTGTGTGTGTGTGTGTAAGTCCTGTAGCGAATAATCGGACAATTAAATCCCCGGTTCGGTCGATTGATGAGAGGAATTAAGATTAAACCGTTTAAAAGAACAAACCACAGTGTGTGTGTGTGTGTGTGTGTGTGTGTAAGAGCTGATCAGAGTCCCGGTGCCGCACACAGCCCCCCCCCTCCTCCTCCTCCTCCTCCTCCGATTAATCGCTCCTCACATGCCCGAGTACCGGCCGCTGATCCGCTCCGGTCTGATCTAAATCACACCGACTGTTAAAAGTAAACGCTCTCGCGCTCCTCACACTCCCGGTCTCTGTGTGTGTGTGTGTGTGTGTGTGTGTGTGTCGTCCTACTCTGCTCCTTGCGCTTCCCAAAAAAAAAAAAAAAAAAGAAATAATAACCTAACGCGCGTTAACGTTACCGGAGCTCCGAAATCACCGAGAGTTTAATCTCAGCTCCGTGTGTGTGTGTGTGTGTGTGTGTCTCCCCCCCCCTCACTCCCCCGGCTCGCCCCCCCCCGCGCCGCTCCGCGTGTCCATCTCCACCGAGCACTAACCGGCCGCAGCTCGCGCGCAGAAACACTCAACACTAACCTTCAGTCCGGATAAACACTCACACACACACACACACTTACTCACACACTCTCACACACTCTCACACACCGATCTGCGTCTTATATCCGTGCTGTTTGTGGCGCGCGCTCAGAGACAGAGAGAGAGACGGAGCGACCGGACACGAAGACGCGTCTCTCAGACTGAGCGCGCAGAGAGAGAGAGAGAGTGTGTGTGTGTGTGTGTGTGTGTGTGCGCTCAGACTGAGCCTGCGCGCTCAAAGAGAGAGTGTGTGTGCGCTCAGACTGAGCGCGCAGTGTGTGTGTGTGTGTGTTTATATATATATATATAAGTGCTCTCTCTCTCTGTATACTCCGCGTGTGTGTGTAAGTGTGTGTGTGTGTTTGTAAGTGTGTGTATACTCTCTGTTTCTTTCTCTGTGTGTGTGTGTGTGTGTGTATATACGCTCTCTCTCTCTCTCTCTGTATACACCGGGTGTGTGTGTGTGTGTGTGTGTGTGCGCGCGCGCTCTCTCTCTCTCTCTCTCTCTGAACTCCAGCCAAACATGTGAGCCACACCGCGGGAGCGCGCCTCCCCCCTCCCCCCTCCCCCTTCTCTCCGGCGCTCGGGCTTTGCCTCAGTGTTGCCAGATTTCCTGTTTTTAATCTCTGAATAAACACTGTATTACTATCAGCTCTCAGAATTGTTTTATTTACCTCAGGATTGTGGTCTTTACACATTTACACTCATTTCCCAACCTTAACAACACCAGTATAAGATTCTCAGACATGTGTACATTCAGCTGTGTGTGTGTGTGTGTGTGTGTGTGTGTCATACACACACTGGAAGAAAGCATCCCAAACAGAACCTGTTCTTGTTGCTGGTACCGGTACCCATGTTTAATGTGGATTCAGTCACTTAAAAAAAAAAAAAAAAGTTAATTACATGGTTGAATAATGATTACTTTTCAGATCGTGCTATTACAGGTGCACATGTTTATGTTTCCATGTTTTTTGGCCAAGTTCATAATTTTACACACTAAGTTAAAAAAAAACATATGTCTTTTTGTTCTGCATCAGGGAAACTCAGTTCTTTACTTTGATTCTCCTGGAGGAATCTGTAAGAGGGTCTGACAGGTTTCTAGATAGTCTAACTTTTTGGAAATGTTTTTATTCTTAGAACCATTGTGGATTTAATCCAGTAAATCAGACTGCAGTGAAATGAAGTTCCTCTAAAGCGATGTGGCTCAGCCTTGATCTGCTTCCGGAAGTCACGATAAAGCAGAATTTTAATATACTAACTTGTATCACTTGTATAATAAATGTGCAATGTTGGAATAAAGAAATGCTTAGATAAACTGGTTAGATAAAAACAGATTAAATAGTTTTATAATATATCAAACATTAACCTTTAACAAAAGTTAAATTAAGATCTCTCAAATAGGGCCGCGTGCAGTGACAGGGTGGTTGAACTTGGATCCTCAGCTCTGAAAATCAACAACCCAGAGCCAGAGCCACCTGAGCCACCGCTCCCACGCCGTATAATCGATGCATTCTTGCAAAAACAGTTCCACTTGAAGGTAGTTCGAGCATACAGCTTTGGTTTTAACCGAACGTCCATCTAGACGTTTTTTATAATGGAACTTGCCTGGTGATGTTTCCTCAGTTATCTGATTATCCACGTAAAACTTGCCGTTATCACACATGGCCAGGTAACAGCACTGCCATTATGGAAAGCCATTAGGGTCAAACTTGGTCATATAATTTGCATAGAAACACATTCATACTGACAGCTTGAAAATAAAAAACATAAATGCCAGTGAAGTGTAAGACATCCTGATGTCCTCAGCAGAGAGACAGAGAAACATCCGAATGAGACGCAGCTCCAGGTGGACATTATTATATGGTCCTATTGGGAGAGTGTGTGTGTGTGTGTGTGTGTGTGTGTGTGTGCATCCTGAGGTTCTGTGGGTGACAGTGCTCTGTGCGCTTCAATGGCTTCCATTTGTTTGTCCGCTCTGGTTCCAAATTTTATTAGTTACATTTGCTCTTAATCACATTTATTTATTTATTTATTTAGATTGAAATCACGGCTGCGGATCAGAACTTCATGACTGCGACAGCTTCAGCTCTGAACCCGGGCGCTGAGACACAGAGACATTTACACCATTTGGCCGATTATCTCATTATATATCGATTATCGGACCTGATACTTCAGCATGTGATCTTGAAAGTTTTTCAGGGAAAAAAAAACGCATCAGTGACGTCATCAGCTGTCATCCAATCAAGTCAAAGCTTAATAAATAAATAAATGTATTGAAATATCAATAAATAACTGCGCTGTATGAGCGTAAACAGGAATGAGGGAATAACACCAATCTGGCAACTCATTTCTTAACGCACCCTGTGTGTGTGTGTGTGTGTGTGTGTGTGTGTGTGAGCTCGGTGTTCCTCACACTGCCAGACTGAGAGCAGACCCCTGCGCTAACACACAGACCTGCAGCACAGAAATAAAACACATTCCGCCGGCGTGACAGCACGAGAGAGTGTGTGTATGTGTGTGTGTGTGTGTGCGCGAGCGCTCTGTAACGCCTGTCATAACGCCTCAGTGAGCTGTGCACGCGAATATTCCACACCTTGTACACTCACTGAACCCTTACGTCACAGGAACGCAGGATTTGAATATTAGACTATTAGAATATGCTAATGAGTATGCAAATCGTCAGCGCTGTACGCTCGCGCACACTCGGCCTGATCAAGGGCTTCAGAGTGATTTGGGACGCGCCCCCCCCCCCCCCCCCCGCCCGCCCCGCCCCGGCGCTTCTGCTTCATTACTGCAGGCCTGTGGGTCCTGTTCCAATCAGCCGGAGCCGTCAGTGCAGCGCTGGCGCCCTCTAGCAGGAAAGACCTGTTACTGCACCACTACTACTACTAATATCCACCACACACACAGACACACACACGCAATAATACACACCAACAATAATGACAATTGAATAGTTTTTGGTGTGTGTAGAAGTTTTAATAGTAGATCTTGTCACAAAGCAGTGTTACAGAAATGATAACTTATTATTATATCAGTTTGTCTGTGATGATGATGACATGGAGGTGGACGGTGCTGAGGCGACATGAGGAAGAAACCTCGAGAGGAACCAGACTCATCTGAGGACGTCAGTCCCTGCTATATGTGTGTGTGTGTGTGTGTGTGTGTGAGTGAGCTTGAGGTTGAACGTGCAGCTGTGTAACTGGAAATGTGTTTTAGTTCAAATGATTTCTGCTTTGTTGAGGTTGCACACTGTTCACAATGACGACTCAGGAGTCCCATGTGGAGAGAAGAGGAGAGATGGCAGTTAGGTCTGGTCACAGTCACATAATGTATAAGGTGAATGTATATTTAGTGCAGAGTGCAAGCAGGGACTCCGGCAGGACTAACTATGACATCATCACTAAAAAGGAGGAGCCAGAAGGAAACACAGACATGAGGGGGAACTGAGATGTAAAGCAACCAATCACCTCACCGTCAACAAACCTGAGTGAACAATGAGAGTGGGGAGGACAGCATCTAAACATACCAGTTCACCAGAATACTCTACGTCCATGAGTCCCCCAGATCTGCTCCTTTACCTAAGGTTCATCTATTTACAAACATGCTGCGCTAAATAAATAGGTTCCATGAGTCCCCGTGTCAGACTGAAGCTGCTCCGTGTGGTAGCTGATGTGAATGTATGTTTAATGCGGTCGTGCAACACTGTACGTACATTATTACTGAAACACACTTTAAATGAGATGAGATAGCTATCTGAGAAAACGTCAGCCTGTTTAGGAAACGTCACTATATTTTCTATGTTTTAGTCTGAACATTAGTATTAGATCAGAAGTGTATGAAAGTGAACTGTAGAAATCCATTCAGCTGCGCAGCTTGAACACCAGGAACTTTACTGAACATATATACTGAAGATACTGTACAGATCTCTGACTCTGACTCCATATAGTGCATAAATGATGCTCTATGCTAATGCTATGTTAGCATAATATTTCTCAGCTCCAGCGTGTGTTCACTCTCTCTGTTCAGCGCTCCTTGTTATTATAAATTTCATAAAAGTCCTCCCCCCCCCCCCCCCCCACACACACACACAGACGATTGGGACATGGCTCTCAGTGACTTCCTCGGCCTCTTCATGTGGTTTATTCACATTCCATGAGCGTGAATATTCATGGTGAGCTCCTGCATGAAGACGGGGAACCTCTCCAGACACCCGGCTGCAGCCAACACCTTTTATTTTTTTCATTTGGATTTGCGTCATGGATTTTTGGAGAAGCCAAACCAAACCGAGTCACTCTGCCTCCACACTCACAGCTTCTCCAAAAACGAAGAAAATATATTTCAGCATACTCAGAACAGACACATATCACACACACACACACACACTGAGCGTTAATCATTACCCAGTGTTTCAGCTCGATTACTGACCTAACACTGCATTTATTTCATACTGAGACACGATAATGAAATACACGATACATCACAATATTTTACATCTGAGATAATCGTAGCACATCCCAAACCACACATCCTCTCCTCTACACACAACACAGTGCATTGTGGGTATTCTGAATTTGTTATGTACTAGAGTGCATTTTGTGGTTCATCATTTCAGCTTTGGTTAGGTTTTAGTAAATTAACATTAGAGCACAGCTGATTATTACACAGACACCATCAGGCATCGTCCATTACATATCTAGAGTGAAGCACGGGTTAGGTACAGGGACTGGGGTGAACAAGACAGACAAAAAGAACTATTCCTCAACACTCCATTAAACAGTCCAGTCCAGTCCAGTCTAAAGCTTCACAATTAGATTTTCAGTGCTTTACAGGTGTAGGACAGGAAGAGCTGTATAAACTTATCACCTCGGCTAAATCAACAACATGCTTGTTGGATCCAATCCCAACTAGACTTTTAAAAGAAGTGATAAATATAACTGGAGCGCCCCATTATCAACTCTTCATTATATCTAGGTCATGTCCCTAAACCTTTCAAGTTGGCAGTTATTAAGCCTCTTCTTAAAAAAATCTAATTTAGACCCAAATGATATAATAAATTACAGACCGATTTCAAACCTTCCGTTTATATCAAAGATATTAGAAAAGATAGTATCAGTCCAAATATGCACATTCTTTCAGGAAAACGATATCCTCGAGGAATTTCAGTCAGGTTTCAGGCCCCATCATAGTACAGAAACTGCACTAGTTAAAATTGCAAATGACTTGTTTTTAGCTTCGGACCAAGGCTGCATCTCAATCTCATGTCTTACTTGATCTTAGTGCTGCATTCGACACTATAGATCATGATATTCTCATAGATCGCTTACAAAATCACATTGGTATTCAGGGACAGGCGTTAAAATGGTTTAGATCCTACCTGTCTGATCGATTCCATTTTGTAGATCTGAATGGAGAACAGTCTGGTGTAATGCCAGTGAAATATGGGGTGCCACAAGGGTCAGTTTTAGGACCTCTGCTGTTCTCAATATACATCCTTCCCTTGGGTAACATCATTAGAAGACATGGGATTAGTTTCCATTGTTATGCTGTTATGATACTCAGTTTCCACAAAACCAGACGAAATACCCAAATTGTCTAGACTAACTGAGTGTATTCAAGATATAAAAGATTGGATGACCGATAATTTTCTTTTACTAAATTCAGATAAGACAGAGATATTACTTATTGGCCCAAAAACCAGTACACACCAGCTCTCACAATTCAGCCTCCGTTTAGAAGGATGTACTGTTACCACCAGCTCGACAGTGAAAGACCTGGGTGTAATATTGGACAGTAACTTATCCTTTGAAAATCATATCTCCAACATCACAAAAACAGCCTTTTTCCACCTTAGAAATATTGCCAAGCTTAGGAACATTTAATCTGTATCTGATGCAGAAAAGCTGGTTCATGCATTCATGACCTCCAGACTGGACTACTGTAATGCATTACTGGGTGGCTGTCCTGCGTCCTCAATTAACAAGCTACAGTTAGTCCAAAATGCAGCCGCCAGGGTTCTCACTAGATCCAGAAAATATGATCATATAACCCCAATATTATCATCCCTGCACTGGCTACCTGTTCAGTTTAGAATTAATTACAAAATAGCATTACTTACTTACAGTACAAGGCTCTAAACGGGTCTAGCTCCCACATACCTAACCAGTCTTCTGATACGTTACAATCCACCACGCTCCTTAAGATCAGAAAACTCCGGACTACTGGTAGTTCCCAGAATATCAAAATCTACAAAAGGAGGTAGGGCATTTTCATATTTAGCTCCAAAGCTTTGGAATAGCCTTCCTGACAGTGTTCGGGGCTCAGACACAGTTTCCCAATTTAAAAGTAGACTCAAGACGCATCTCTTTAATCTGGCATACACATAATTAATTTCTTTACCTCATACTCCAGTACATCTATCCTGAATGGCAACCACGCTAATTCTTTTCACCTGCTCTTTATTTTTCCACCCATCCCGAGGCATCTGGAGATTGTTCCAGCTTCAGTAGACAGAGGCCGACCCTGCGAGGTTCCTGAGGCATCCAGAGAAGGACCTGCTCCAGCTGGATTCTTCTTCATGTTGGTTTGGAGCTACACATGCTGCTCCTGAGCTCCCAGTGATCCAGACCCCCATCTGCCCTCTGCACCTGCTGACTCATCCCTGAGCTGAACTGGACTTTGTGTTAATTTAAATAACTTCTGTTATATCGAACTTTCAGCTGCATAACACACATGATGTTCTACAATTTCTGTTATCCATTATCACCCAGATGAGGATGGGTTCCCTGTTGAGTCTGGTTCCTCTCCAGGTTTCTTCCTATTGCCATCTCAGGGAGTTTTTCCTTGCCACCGTCGCCGTCACCCTTGGCTTGCTCATCAGGGACAATCTCATTATCTAGACACATTTTTCTTACACATATATACATTTCCATAAGTCTTCTTTTCATTTTCTTTTCATTTCTGTGAAGCTGCTTTGAGACAATGACCATTGTTAAAAGCGCTATAGAAATAAAATTGAATTTAATTGAATTGAACAATAGAAGAATGTCTGGAGCTTGAGAAGAAAATATGCAGAAATGAAGGATCAAGATTTTTGTACATTACTGTATATATGGCAGGTGGCACGGGGGTGTAGCGTTAGCACTGCAGCCTCGCACCTCCAGGGTCCGGGTTCGATTCCCGTTTCTGTGTGCATGAGGTTTGCATGTTCTCCCTGTGCTTGGTGGGTTTCCTCTGGGTACTCCGGTTTCCTCCCACAGTCTAAAGACAGGTAGGTTAGGTTAATTGGCGTTCCCAAATTGCCCGTAGTGTGTGAATGAACAAAGACATTTCTATAGTGAGAATGAGGAAAAGGAAGAGGGACTCAGGAATGCGCGAACCACAGTCACCTTGTTTCCCCTGAAGAAACACATTTTCATTGTTGATTAAGGATGTTGCGTTAACTGCGTTCTATCTAAGACAGAGCTGCGCGACTGTACACTGGGTGACTGTGTGTCTGGGGTCTTCAGTCGTGTGGCTGCAGGTTTTATTCCAACCGGCTTGGATCCAGACCTGCTTTCATTTGTGTAATCAGTTCACCTTCATCTCTGATCAGGCACCAGGTTTATCTCCAGTTTGGCTGTGACCATTCTCGTCCTGCGTGAGACGAACCAACCCTGCTGTCATGTGTGTTGTCCCCTTTCGCCTGCCTGTGCACCGTATAGACGTCTGTCGCAGAAGTGGAGTGTGAAAGCTTCTCTGTGTCTCACTCATCCCTGCTGTCCTGCAACACCTACGTGTGTGACACCACATCACTGCTGAGCTCATCCCTCACTTATTCATCAGGAAACACAGTGAGATGAATGTGAGAGTTATTACTGAGCTCCTGACAGAAGAGTCCACTGCTTCTGGATCAGAAAAAACCCTTTATGTTGTACTCGAGTGTTAAATTTATACATCTACCATTAGAAAACTTTTACACATCTCAGTGTTTTGTTCTTTATTTCTTTAAACATCTTCGATCAGCCGGCTGATTTTGTGGAAAAATGTCCTTTTCCGTTCTCTCCAGTCTTTCCCTCTTTCTTTCGTCATCTCGGTCTGCTTTTTAGGAGCGTGTTTGGTGCCCGCTATTTTTACATCTCCCATTCTGTAACCATGGTGACGGAGAACAACAGTCCTAATGACATAAGCGTTCTTTCCTGGACCCAGTCTCTGTGTCTCCATCCATCCATCTCTCCACCCCCTCCCCCCCACTCCCACTCTCCCTCCCTCCATGTTATTGTACTCTCTCCTCTGGATTTCTCATTCATCGTGTCAGAGCGTTTCCAAACTGTGTCTCATCCTCTCCAGGGTTCAGGGCCGAGGTTCCTCATGGAGCCGAACGGGTCGTTTATTCCGGAGGTCACCGCCCTCTTTATGCTTTCTTTTCCTCTCTGTTTTCCATCTTTTTCCTACTTATGGGTTCCATCAGGTTAGAAAGACATCTCTCTCTCTCTCTCTCTCTCTGTTTTCAGTCAAACTCACTGGAATAACACTAAAGACTTTTTAATTAAAATATTATGTATTTAAGGTTTACATTTAAGCATTTGGCAGATGCCCTTACATTTGTAATTCATTATATGCAGGTGAGGGTTAAGGGCCTTACTCAAGGGCCCAACAGGAACAACTTGGCAGTTTTGTCTGTACATTGGGTCAGATCTCACTCTTTCACTGATATCTTTATGTTTCATACCCTGGAGGACCAGAAACCAGTCTCAGAGACATTTACTGTCTGTCTGTCTGTGTGTCTGTCTGTCCAGACTGTGTCTCAGCATCACACAAAACTGTCTGTAGAGAATTTACTGAATCTCCTGCAGCACTCAGATCTCTGGCTGAAGTTTAATCTGCACCATCAGTGAATCTAAACGTTGAGTAAAAGTGATGTTATGAACAGTTATGTGTGGGATTTAATAATCTACTTTAAAATAATCTACTAATGCGCTACTGTCTCAATGTAAACAAACACCTGCACCAATAGATATTAATGAGAAAAGATAAAGTGAATATTTTGACTGGAATTAGTTCATATTCTCACTTTGGCTGAAATAACAGCGCTGAAGTGGTATAAGTGAATTTTAACACGCCGGAGTCGTTTTAAGACGAAACTTCATCTTTATCTGATCGACTTGTTCCATTTCTCATCTGTGATTCTCTCTCCGATTACCGAACAGCGAGTGTATTTGTCTGAGCACCAAAGAAGTACAACTTAGTGTAAACAAGGCGTCAGATACTCGACCTTACAGAATGTGATTTCTGTGTATTAATAAGTGAGACAGAGAGTTCTGCTGTACAGAGAGACACACAGACATGGACGTGGACGTCAACCTCAAATAATAATAATAATAATAATAATAATAATATCACTGAGTACATTAAAGATCAGCAGATTATTATTAGATTGAACATTTAACTGTTTCTACAAACTCTTTACACGTTAATGACGCGTACTAACACTAGTTACATGAAGAGAGATGAATGTTTCGACAGAGAGAGCATATGAAACGTGTCGGTTGACGAGGCTGCGCATTCTTTGCGCAGTATTGATGCGTTAAACGCGCCTCTCTTTCTCGCCGCTGAGCGGAAGTTGTTGAATTTCCCGCGCCACATGACTTTCTGAACAAAACACAGAGATTATAATAATGTCCAAACTTAAAAGAAGGAAAACTGCGGCGGAGGAAATAAAACCTGAGGTGCAGGTCAGAGTGAGAGATCAGCAGGAGAGTCTGCGCGTTCCGGACGCAGCCAGGGCCGATGGGTGAGGGGGTGTGTGTGTGTGTGTGTGTGTGAGAGAGAGAGAGGGGGTCATCACTTTACTGCTCTTATACTGATTCTCTACTCATGATACTAATAATAATGCTGAATATTATAATAATTATTAGTATAACTAGTGTTGTGCATCACTGAGGGTAAAGAGTGTGTAGAAACAGTTAAAAGGTTAAAGCTAATAATCAGATGAGAAATGGAAAAAGTCGATCAGATAAAGATGAAGTTTTCGTCTTAAAACGACTCCGGCGTGTTAAAATTCACTTATACCACTTCAGCGCTGTTATTTCAGCCAAAGTGAGAATATGAACTAATCCCAGTCAAAATATTCACTTTGTCACGTGGACAAAATTGTTGGTACCCTTCGGTCAATGAAAGAAAAACTCACAATGGTCACAGAAATAACTTTAATCTGACAAAAGTAATAGTAAATAAGAATTCTATGAATGTTAACCAATGAAAGTCAGACATTGCTTTTCAACCATGCTTCAACGGAATTATAAAAAAAAAATGAACTCATGGAACAGGCCTGGACAAAAATGATGGTACCCCTAACTTAATAGTTTGTTGCACAACCTTTTGAGACAATCACTGCAATCAAACGATTCCTGTAACTGTCAATGAGACTTCTGCACCTCTCTGCAGGTATTTTGGCCCACTCCTCATGAGCAAGCTGCTCCAGTTGTTTCCGGTTTGAAGGGCGCCTTTTCCAGACGGCATGTTTCAGCTCCTTCCAAAGATGCTCAATAGGATTGAGGTCAGGACTCATAGAAGGCCACTTTAGAATAGTCCAATGTTTTCCTCTTAGCCATTCTTGGGTGTTTTTAGCTGTGTGTTTTGGGTCATTGTCCTGTTGCAAGACCCAGGACCTGCGACTGAGACCCAGCTTTCTGACACTGGCCAGCACATTTCTCTCTAGAATCCCTTGATAGTCTTGACATTTCATTGTACCCTGCACAGATTCAAGACACCCTGTGCCAGATGCAGCAAAGCAGCCCCAGAACATAACAGAGCCTCCTCCATGTTTCACAGTAGGGACAGTGTTCTTTTCTTGATATGCTTCAAGTATAATTAGCAAAATTTGCCTTGGCAAAAAGTTCCATTTTTATCTCATCTGTCCATAGGATCTGTCCATGTTGAGTGTGGTACATACCATGTCACCAAACCACACAGTGACTACCTGGAGCCCTATATATAGGCCCACTGACTGATTACAAGATTATAGACACCTGTGATGCTAATTAGTGGACACACCTTGAATTAACATGTCCCTTTGGTCACATTATTTTCAGTATTTTCTAGGGGTACCATAATTTTTGTCCAGGCCTGTTCCATGAGTTTATTTTTTTAAATAATTGAAGCATGGTTGAAAAGCAATGTCTGACTTTCATTGGTTAACATTCATAGAAGTTTTTTAATTATTACTTTTGTCAGATTAAAGTTATTTATTTGACCATTGTGAGTTTTTCTTTCATTGACCGAAGGGTACCAACAATTTTGTCCACGTGTGTATCTATTGGTGCAGGTGTTTGTTTACATTGAGACAGTGGCGCATTAGCATTAGTAGCTTGTTTTACAGTAGATTATTAAGTCCACACATAACCGTCCCGATCACGAGACACACTTCATCAACTGCAAGCCTGTCTGTTCACTGCTAGAGGATTCACATCGCTCCGTCCCCAGAGCAGCTTTAGGACTTTCTGACCACCTGCTGGTTCATCTCCTCCCAATCTACAGGCAAAAACTTCAAACTGCTAAGCCTGTAGTAATGACTGTAAAGAGATGGACCAGTGAAGCAGAGCAGGAATTACAGGCCTGTTTCGACTTTTTTTGGAGTGTTTGTGAAGCTGCTGCCACCAAACTGGATGAGCTCACAGATTCTGTAACATCCTACATCAGTTTCTGTGAGGATATGTGCATCCCTACCAGGTCATTTTTAACATATAACAATGACGAACCATGGGTTACAGCAAAACTCAGACAGCTTCGTCAGGCCAAAGAGGATGCCTGTAGTAGTGGGGACAGGATCTTGTTCAACCAGGCCGGAACAAACTAACAAGGGCCATCAGAGTGGCTAAGAGAAGCTACTCTGAAAAGCTGGAAAACCAGTTTTCTGCAAACGAGCCTGCTTCAGTGTGAAAAGGCCTGAAAAGCATCACTAACTACAAGAAGCCATCTCTAACTCTGTAGGCACTCAACAACTGGTTAATGACCTGAATGAATTCTATTGTAGATTTGAAACTCCCAGTCTCACACCACACTGTCCTGAACCTCTTCCTACACCACCATTATCACGTCTGAAAATCACCCTCTCTTCCCCCCTGCACTCCAGGTCTGTGAAAAGGATGTTCGCCAGATCTTTCTGAAACAAAAGAGAAGGAAGGCTCCAGGCCCAGACGGCGTTACACCAGCCTGGCTGAAATCCTGTACTGACCAGCTGGCTCCCATCTTCACACAGATCTTCAAAAGATCACTGGAACTATGTAAAGTCTCTTCATGCTTTAAATGTTCCACAATCGTCCCAATTCCAAAAAAAAAAAAAACTAAAATCGCAGGATTTAATGACTACAGACTCAATTCAATTCAATTTTATTTATATAGCGCTTTTAACAATTGAAATTGTCGCAAAGCAGCTTTACACAATCAAAAGAAATAAGTTTGTATGGAATGTAAATGCATATGAATCAAAATGATAGGATTGTCCCTGATGAACGAGCCAAGGGCGACAGTGGCAAGGAAGAACTCCCTGAGATGGTAATAGGAAGAAACCTTGAGAGGAACCAGACTCAACAGGGAACCCATCCTCACCTGGGTGAAAACGGATAGCAGGGATTGATCCGCACTTATACTGTGTAAGACTGGAAGTTCAATATAACAGGAGATGTGTTTAAATTAAATGGAGTCTAGTTTGTTCCTGGAGGCTCAGGTAGACTGTAGGAAATTCCAGTCCTGAGCTATCGAGCGACTGAAGTCACAGGTCCCCAGAGAACAGCTGTCTGCATCAGTCGAGGACAGGAGAGTCTTTGGAAATGTGGAACTGTCCCCAGCCACCACACGCATCCCAAACAGACCACACGGGGCATCCATGCGACGAGATCTCCAACCAGAAGCAGGACACCAGGACGAGTCAGACAGGTCCAGAGGGCAGAGGGGTCTGGATCACTGGCAGCTCAGGAGCGACACGTATAGCCCGACAGAGAGACAGGGAGAGGGAAAAGGAGAGGAGAGAGCAGAAGAGATGGAGAAATGGCAGTTAGGTCTGGTCACAGTCAACAATGTATAACTGGAAATGTGTTTTAGTTCAAATGATTTCTGCTTTGTTGAGGTTGCACATTGTTGAGGTTGCACAACTCAGGAGTCCCATGTGGAGAGAAGAGGAGAGATAAAAGTTAGGTCTGGTCACAGTCACATAATGTATAAGGTGAATGTATATTTAGTGTATCGTGCAAGCAGGGACTCCAGCAGGAATAATTATGACATCATAACTAAAAGGGAGGAGCCAGAAGGAAACACAAACATGAGGGGGAACTGAGATGTAAAGCAACCAATCACCTCACCATCAACAAACCTGAGTGATCAATGAGAGTGGTGAAGACAGCATCTAAACATACCAGTTCACCAGAATACTCTACATCCATGAGTCCCCCAGATCTGCTCCTTTACCTAAGGCTAATCTATTTACAAAAATGGTTGGCTAAATAAATAGGTTTTTAGCCTAGACTTAAACACTGAGACTGTGTCTGAGTCCCAAACATTAATAGGAAGACTATTCCATAACTTTGGGGCTTTGTAAGAAAAAGCTCCGCCCCCTGCTGTAGTTTTAATAATACGTGGTACTGACAGGCAGCCTGCATTCTTTGATCGAAGTAGACGTGGCGGATCATAAGACACTAGCAGTTCACTCAGATACTGCGGCGCGAGAACATTTAGTGCTTTAAATGTCAAAAGTAGAATCTTAAAATCGATGCGAAATTTCACAGGGAGCCAATGCAGTGTAGATAAGATAGGGGTGATGTGCTCGTATCTTCTGGTTTTAGTGAGGACTCTCGCTGCTGCATTCTGTACTAACCGAAGCTTGTTTATACACCTAGTTGAACAACCAGACAGTAAGGCGTTACAATAGTCCAACCTAGAGGTGATAAAAGCATGAACTAGTTTTTCTGCATCATTTAGTGACAGTATATTCCTTATCTCAGCAATATGTGAGAGGTGAAAGAAAGCTATCCTGGTAATATTATCTACATGAGCTTCAGATGAAAGACTGGAATCTATAATCACACCAAGGTCTTTTACTGTTGCATTTGATGGAACAGAAAGGCCATCTAAAGTTACAGTGTGATCAGAAAGCTTACTTCTAGCTGCTTGTGGTCCTTTGACTAGAACTTCTGTCTTATCAGGATTAAGCAGAAGGAAGTTAATTAACGTCCAATCTCTTATGTCCTGCACACACTGCTCAATTTTTGTAAACTGTTTTTTCTCATCTGGTTTTGCTGAGACATATAATTGTGTGCCATCAGCATAACAATGAAAACTAATACCATGTTTACGAATTATGTTGCCCAAAGGAAGCATGTAAAGGGAAAAAAGCAGTGGGCCTAAAACTGAACCCTGTGGAACACCAAACTCCACTTGAGAACATGAGGAATGGTCACCATCTAAATCTACAAACTGATAATGATCAGTCAAATAGGATCTGAGCCACAAGAGGGCAGTTCCCTTAATTCCTACTACCTTTTCTAATCTGTGAAGGAGAATACTGTGATCAGTGGTGTCAAAAGCTGCACTGAGGTCCAGTAACACAAGTATAGTGACGCAACCCTGATCAGAGGCCCATAGGAGGTCGTTTACTACTTTAACAAGTGCTGTCTCTGTGCTGTGATGAGGCCTAAATCCTGACTGATACAGTTCGTTTATTCTATTTTTATGTAGATATGAACATAGCTGCTGTGATACTACCTTTTCCAGAATCTTAGGGATAAAGGGAAGGTTTGATATCGGCCTGTAATTGGAAAGCTGACTGGGGTCAAGGTCAGGTTTCTTGATTAGCGGTTTAATAACGGCTAATTTAAAGGATTTGGGGACATACCCACTATTGAGTGAACAGGTAATTACTTTCAACAGGGGTTCTGTTATTGCTGGCACTATCTGTTTGAGAAAATGTGTCTATACAGGTTGACGATTTTGAAGAAGAGATGAGTGAAATTAGTTCCCTCGCTTCAAGGGGAGTAAAGTTCTAAGTTCTGATGTGATGTGGTTAGATCATCTGAATTATTTAAATTGTCTGGTTTCAAAGCCTGAATTTTTTGCCTAATATTTATGATTTTGTTATTGGAAAAGTCCATGAAATCCTCACTACTGCATGATGTTGTTGTGGAGATTTCTGCAGTGGTCTTGTTTTTAGTTAATTTAGCTACGGTATTAAATAAAAATCTCGGGTTGTTTTTGTTATTTTCTATAAGAGTGGAGAGATACGTTGATCTAGCATCACTGAGAGCTTTTTATAGTTCAGGATGCTCTCCTTCCAAGCTATTTTGAATACTATCAATTTAGTTTGGCGCCATTTATGTTCAAATTTTCGAGCGGTTTGTTTTAAAGCACGTGTGTGGTCATTATACCAAGGAGCGAGTTTCTTATCTCTAATCATTTTCCTTTTAACTGGAGCTACATTATCTAAGCTATAACGAAGTGCTGACTCTAGATATTCATTCGCCTGTTCGAGTTCTGTGAAGTCAGATGGCGATCCAATCAAAGTTGATAACTCTGGGAGATTATTGATAAAGCTCTGTGCGGTATTTGATGTAAATGTACATTTGATGTTTAAGGCGGTAGCGCGGTGCTGTGCATACATTATTACTATAACACGCTTTAATCGAGAAAAGGTAGTGATCTGAGATAACTTCAGACTGTGGAATTGTGGTTATATTTCCTATACTTAATCCGAAGGATAATATTAAATCTAAAGTGTGACCTGCTTTATGAGTGGGTCCTACTACACACTGATTTACTCCTACTGAGTCCAGTATGGACAAGAATGCTGTTCTCAGAGGGTCTTCTGGATTCTCAAAATGAATATTAAAGTCTCCAGCAATTAACGCTTTGTCTACAGAAACAACAAGGTTTGAGAGGAAATCTGCAAATTCGCAGAGAAACTCCGAGTACGGCCCTGGGGGTCTGTAAATGATGATTAGCGGGATCGACTGAGCTGACTTTATGTTACTATAGAGAACTTCAAATGCATTAGATTTAAAACTGTGTTTTTGTACGATGGACAGATTATGGTTATAAATAACTGCGACTCCTCCTCCTCTACCAGTTAGCCGAGGCTGGTGTATGTAGCTGTATCCAGGAGGACTAGCTGCATTTAGAGCTACATACTCGTCCTGTTTAATCCAGTTTCTGTTAAACATAATATATCAAACTCCTGATCTGTGATAATTGCATTAACAATAACTGCTTTAGATGCGAGAGATCTAATATTTAACAGTCCTAGCTTCAGATCAGAGGTGCCGGCTGCGCATTCAGTGTGATCTGAGTTTGTGATATCTATGTTAATTAAATTACTAAAACAGACATTCTTAGTCTTTCTAAATTTATGTTTATGTTTAGCTCGGGGAACAGACACAGTCTGAATATGATGAACCCTGAGTGACGACTCTCTGCAGCTAGCAGACGGTTGGTTTAGCCTGTCTGTCTGCTCCCTGGCCTGGGCTCTGGATTGTCACTGACCAGTTGCCCTAACATCTGTGGTCATGAAGTCATGACAAGACCGGTGTTGGCCTATCTGAAGGACATCACCGGATCCTTACTGGACCCCCTGCAGTTTACTTATAGAGCAAACAGGTCTGTGGACAATGGAGTCAACATGGGACTGCATTTTATCCTTCAACATCTGGACAAACCAGGGACTTATGCAAGGGTCTTATTTATAGACTTTTCATCAGCATTTAATACGATCATCCCAGCACTGCTTCAGACCAAACTAACCCAGCTCTCTGTTCCTAGCTCTATCTTTCACTGGATCACCAGCTTTCTGACAGACACGCAGCAGCTAGTGAGACTGCGGGAATTCATGTCCAACAGCCGCACCACCAACACTGCAGCCCCTCAGGGATGCGTTCTCTCCCCACTGCTCTTCCCCCTCTACACCAACAACTGCACCTCCACAGACCCTACTGTCAAGCTCCTGACACTATGATGACAGATGACACTACAATCATTGGCTTCATCCAGGACGGTGATGAGTCTGCATACAGGGAGGTCGAGCAGCTGGCTGTCTGGTGCAGTCACAACAACCTGGAGCTGAACACATACAAGACAGTGGAGATGATCGTGGACTTCAGGAGAAACCTGCACTTCCCCCAGTCACCTTCATGAACAGCACTGTGACAGCAGTGGAGTCACTCCGGTTCCTGGGCACGACCATCTCTCAGGACCTGAAGTGGGACATTCACATTGACTCCACTGTTAAAAAGGCCCATCAGAGGTTGCATTTCCTTCGTCAGCTGAAGAAGTTCAACCTGCCACTGGAGCTGCTCACACAGTTCTACTCAGCCATTATTGAATCCGTCCTGTGCAATAACTGTCTCAGTTCGGCTCAGCTACAAAAGCAGACATCAGAAGACTACAAAGGACGGTTCGGACTGCTGAAAGGATTATCGGCACTCCCCTACCCACACAACAAGAACTGTATATATCCAGAGTGAAGAAAAGGGCTCGGAATATCACTCTGGACCCCTCACAGCTAAGCCACCTTCGTTTTGAACTTTTGCCGTCGGGTCGACGCTACAGAGCATCGAACACCAGGACAGTCACAAGGACAGTTTTTTGTGCAAAAAATATATCGTCGGTGTTCTGATGAAACCTCGTAACTCAATTTTTCGCCAAAATCGTTTTTTTCGTGTATATTAATTATTTTTAGTGCAACATGTAACTTACTCTGTGCTATATATATGCTGTATTTGTCTTGCATAAATTTGTACAATTTCTTTTTTTTTAATTTACATTTCAAGTGCATTTTTTACATTTTTTTTCGCTCTCCTGAAATTGGGTTTCATCAGAACACCGACGATATGTGCAATATTGTGTGCAATGCCACAGATATTTATTTAACTTATTCGATAGAATCCCACACATTACTCCATTTGTTGTTAACTTCTTTTTTTGTCTTGTCATTGTTTTGTTCTGGAAGATCTGTCACTAAAACAAATTCCTTGTATGTGTAAGCGTACTTGATCCTGATAACTTCATAACATCACTTTTACTCAACATTTAGATTTCACTGATGGTGCAGGTTAAACTTCAGGCAGAGATCTAAGTGCTGCAGAAGATTCAGTAAATTCTCTACAGACTGATGGACAAAACATTTATTTATTAGAGACAGAGAAAATCGATTCTGTTATGAACGGTGACACCAAAATCGGGGGGTGTTCAGTGTGAGTGGGCGTGGCCGGTGATCAGCCAATCAGCCTCAGATATAAACCATTACACACCATTCTGTACCGAGCGCAGGAGCTTCAGAGTGATGCAACACACACACACGTTACGGAGTTACATCATCAGACATCACGCGCGTGTTAGAATTCTCTGATCTGCCTTTTACTACAATCTCTGTGAGAAGATTTGTCTCACGCACACTCATTATAAACACACACACGTTTCACACACTCACTGCACACACACACACACACACACACACACTCATTTACACTTTCTACACACACACATCTGTCTCACACACTCACTACACACACACACACCTGTCTCACACACAACACACACAGTAATGTGTTCTTTATAATCCTACAGGTGGCGCTGTCTGAACTATTCACACATTTCCATCCCTGTGTGGTTGAGGGAATTATTTGCAGTTTGTTTATAAATAATCATTTTGGCGGATGATGTAACAGATACACACTTCTTCTAACGCACAGCAACAGTGTAGCTTTAATTAGTTAAGGTTATTAGTTTAAGTTAAATGTTAAAGTTTGTCGTGTTTAAACGCTGCGCTCGGTTTTTAAGTGATAAAAATAATGAACAGGTGACGTTTAGTTACTCATTAAACATTTTTGTAGGTTTAAAATTCTAACAAATTCAGGGAGAAATGTAACAACAGATGCAGATATTTATAAAGTGGTGATACGTAGAGAGACTGGAGACTGGAGATTCCCCTCCCAGTGATTTAGATCTTGGTGTGATTTTATAATAAGGAGTATTAGGAGTAGATGCTCACTGTTCTAAACAATTTAATCTCTCTTGCTCTCTGTCCGTGTGTGTGTGTGTGTGTGTGTGTAATGACGGTAGTTCTCCTGCACTTGGAGGACTTTCCTGCTGCACTGCTGATCTCTCCGAGGTGGAGAAGCTGTGGACGGAAGCTCTGCAGGCCGCGTGTCCTCAGACTCGGGACTCGTCTCCGCGCGTCCCTCAGCTCCCTCGGCTCCCTACGGTACGAGCAGCCTGAACAAGAGACTCGAGCTTCAGTGTGGAAACATCATGAGGGGTTCCTTAATTTATGGAAAAACCCTCACCTGATATTGCCCTAATTATTACTGAACCTGTAGTCATGTAAAAGACATGAGCGATGTATCACATGACCTCGTATGACTAATCTGTGATCACATAAAAAAAGAAGGTATTTTTCATGCAAGAAAATCACTTAAAAAAACAGAAAAACCCAGGAGATGCATCCTGAAGGGAGCCTGCAGGAGAATCACGTGACCCCGACACGTGAAGGTGATGTGCTCGGTGAGGGAGTCGAGCTGAGCTCAGCATTTGTGGGTTTATTTATTTATTAATTCATTTATTTTTCCGGCCGTATCACCAGCAGCTCTGAGCTTCTCCCTCGGGGAAACACACACTCTTCACACTCTCCCTGTCAGCATGGCTGCCAATTAGTGTGAGGCGCAGCATAGTGTGTGTGTATGATGGGTGGATTTTGTCTGCGGTGTCCATGGAAACAGGGTGATGGACGGCACCGAGTGGGTTTCGTGCTGGTTTGGCAGGTTTAAACTCCGGAGACATCACACTCGAGTTCTCAGAGAGAAGGACAGCTAATGAGACATATCAGAGAATGCATTATTCAGTGGAACACACACACACACACACACACAAGAGCTGAAGTGCAGCATGTGTGTGAACAGAACTTTAAGATTTTAGTTCCAGATTTCTCAGCATTCCACACTGAACAGCCATAACATTAACACCACCTGTTCAATACTGTGTAGCGCCCCCTTGTGCCATCAAAACAGCTCTGGTCTGTGTGTGTGTGCAGTGTGTCGAGATGCATCATCCTGCAGAAGGGGTGTAACTCGGTGTGTAACGGTGTTTAGGGAGGCGGGGCGTGTCAGAGTAACGCCCACGTGAAGGGCAGGACCCAGCAGAACATCACCCAGAGTATCACACTGACTCCGCCCACTCGCCTTCTACCCATGGTCCGTCCTAGTGCCATCTCCCCCTCTCACACACCTGACCATCACATGATGTAAAAGTTCATCCATGGGTCCGTGGTCCAATTCTGATGTTCCTGTTGTAGAAGCTCACTCACTCATCATCTATACCACTTAATCCTGTATTCAGGGTCATGGGGGGCCTGGAGCCTATCCCAGGAGACTTGGGGCACATGGCAGGGTACACAATCACACAATCACACAGGGTGCCAATCCATCGCAGGGCACAGACACACACACACACATACATTCACTCATTCACACACTACGGGCAATTTGGGAACGCCAATTAGCCTAACCTACATGTCTTTGGACTGTGGGAGGAAACCGGAGAACCCGGAGGAAACCCACCAACATGCAAACTCCATGCACACAGAGACGGGAATCGAACCCGGACCCTGGTGGTGCAAGGCGACAGTGCTAACCACTACTTTCAGCAGTTCTGCAGCAGCAACTCTGTGGGTCCGGACCTGCACGGCACAACATGAGCATAAATACTGATCAGCCGGAACATTAAAGCCACCGAGGTTTTGGGTTCCCTTTGTGCCCCCGGGGCAGCTCTGACCCCACCCCCTAGGCGTGGCTCCACAGGGCCTTTTGTGTGTCAATACGTTCAGGTTCAAATCAAACATTACGTTTGCTTGTTTGTTTGTTTTTCCAGAAAGAGAAGAAACGGTATGAGCGACGCTGGTGCAGTCTGGACGAAGGCGTTCTTCCCGTACCCGACCCACCGGCTTCCTGCGCGGTTCCGCGCACCCTTCCTGTGTCCGCTCCTGAGCGGCAGGTCCACGCCGGCTCCCCCTCAGTCCACAGGGCACAGAACTCCCCCGGTCGCGGAGACAATCCGGCTGATGTCAGCGAGCGCGGGCGGGTCACCGACAGACCCTCTGCAGGAGAATCCACATGGGGAAGTGAACGTTCCGGACCGGAGGGCGACGGTGAGGCTGGAATGTCGGGAAGAGGATCGGGATCAGACGGAGTCAGACTGGAGTGCTGTCCGATGTGTCTGATCCCATTTCCTGCAGGGTGAGGCGCTGGTCACAGCCCATATCACAATAACACAGTGTTAGCTCTGCTAGTAATGCAAACGGTTAGCATCGTCTTATTTACACTCAAAATACACACACACACCTGCGTGAGGGTAAATGATTTACTGCGGTCATGCTAATAATAAATAAACTGTGAGGGTGAAGAGCAGCCGCCCGCCGTCTCGGTTCTCACTGTTTATTTATTTAATAGCTGCTTGTACAGAAGAGTCTCGTCTGTACTGTACGTAATGCTAACAGTGTAAACGTAATGCTAACACTGCTAACAGGGTAAGGCCCTTAATATGGGTTAACCTTCTCTGTGTGTGTGTGTGTGTGTGTGTGTGTGTGTGTGTGTGTATTTCAGGTTCTCCCAGATAGAATGTGATGGCCATCTCGCCCAGTGTTTATCAGAGATGAACGTAGACATGGTCTGGTGATCTTCATCATCATCATCATCATCATCTCTCTTTCTTCACATGACAACACACACACACACTGTTCTACAGAAACACACTCCAGTGCTACGAGAAATAATTTTTTCTTCTGCTCATATTTCTGTGATTTGTGTGTGTGTGTGTGTGTGTGTGTGTGTGTGTGTGTGTTTGTGTGTGTGTGTGTTTGTGTGTGTGTGTGTTTGTGTGTGTGTTACACAGCGACGCTTCCTGCTAAACTTCACCATGGACACATGAACGAGGAAATTAAAGTAATTACTGCAGGAGCAGTTTTACCGTAAATACTCTAATAAACGAGCACGCGTCAACTGATTCTAAGCTCAACATGCTAAGAGACGCACAGCGCTAATAACCAGATATATTTTTATAAATCATGTCATTTACATTTTCCTGCTTTAAGATGTTGTGTGTTTATTCTTTAGTCACATGACTCCCAAACCCACCAATCAGCACACAGCAGCTCTGAGCATCTTTTACAGAGAACATTTACTGATTTACACTTTAGTCCTTCACGTCACTTCACTTCACTTCACTTCTTCTTTATACGAGCGAGAACTCGGTCACGTCTCTCTGCTCATTTAAACTCCATTATATCTTTCATTTAGAATAATTTTATAAAACAAACACCGGGTATAAAAGTTTCCCCTGGGGTTGAAGAAGAAGAAGAAGACGTGATGTGTGTGATTTCAAACAAAACTGAGAAAAGTGGCGTTATGAGAAGCAGTGCGTAGTTTATGCAAAATAAAAATACCCGACATATTTTCCAGGTTTTGTGCTGATATTAAAGATCAACGTCACGACAGTCACTTATCAGACTTTATGGCGTTATATCGGGACGCGTCGTGCAGCTGATTATCCAACAAACTGGACTTGTTTTTTCATCTCTGGAGCTTTTTTTTTCTCCAAACAGTTTTACAGAATAAATACAGATATTTACAGAAACTCATTCAGCAGACAAACAGCAAACAAAAGAATTAGTGTGAATTCATTAGCATAGCATCGGTGGCTAAAAGACATTCCGCATTTGGTCCTTCATGAAAATGTGCTGTCTTTAAAAAAGGGTTTAAAAGCCTGGTGATTTTACGAGGGGCGTTCGAGTCAAACCGGGATTCGTTGTCTCAAACAGAAGAGATCCGAGCGCATCCTGTGATTTGCGCTGACAAGTGACGCGCGTCTCCTATTACCACATGATGCCGCTTTTCAGACGTGATGCACCATGATAACTTTCTCCCCTGATGGTGTCCGAGCTCTAGTGAGACGCTGGGAGAAGTGCATCAGTGTATCAGGGGATTATATAGAGACATAAAGGGAGTGTTTACTCTCAGCACTGTCTTCTGTTATTCTGTACAGTCAAAAGTCCCGCTTTCACTCGAACGACCCTCGTATAACAATAAAAGCAAAACTGCAGAAAAATAGAAATATTCCGAAATGCGCACAGTTATTTAAGGACTCGTTATTATCGCTCACTGAAGTAAAATTGATTTAAAACTTTTCGATCAGTATAATCTTTAAACAATTTGACTTTTTACAACATAAAAGAGGCAACACAAGATCGGCTCTGTGTCCCCAGGGTCCTAGGTTCCCTAGTTCAGTTTTCTGTTAACACACATTAACTCTCCGATTCTGTTTGAGACACCGCGACCCGTTTCAAGATAAATATTTCCAGGATTTTATCCAGTTTATTTTATTGGAACACGGCTTCAAAACTTTTTAAGTATGATTATTTAAAACAGTTAACATTTTATGTGGTGTCGGAGGTCTCGAAAAATTATATCATCAAACAAAAAGAGCGCGCTACATCCACCTGGGGAACGTAGGACCCTGGGAATTGATTAGCGTGCATCATGAAAAATAAAACCAGTTTAAAATATCATGTAGTTCACTCTTCACGTCAGCTAGCTGTTAGCTTAGTAAAGCTTTTCGTGAAGAGTTATGCTAGCTAAGTGTAACCATGACGTGTAACCATGACGATGAGTTTGACTTGAGCAGCCTCGAATAGAACGAGGTCCTGGAGTCGTGTGCTTCCTGTGCTTCGTTAGCGACAAGCTTTGTCGTCGTCCTCTCCCACCCTGCCCCTTTATACAGTGCTTATCGCTCATATCACACTCACACACACACACACAGCACGAACTAATCCTATTAGCCCTCCTAGCATACATCACACTGGGGCAAATATAATCCATGAGCTCCGCTAACACTAGCACATGTTTACTCTCTATTTTCTTTAGATGTTTCCCCTCCCCGTCATGTGATCAGCTCTAACAAAACACAGAGTAATTTATCTTCTGTGTTTTTATCGGTCACAAAAAAAGGAGCTCATTTTCCCAAATTGTCGAGGGCCTGTAATACCGCTGGACTGCGCCTGTGTTAATTAGTGTACGTGTGTTTTTGTTAGTTTCTATGGGCGTGAGAGGATTTTGATCCTAATGCATGATGATGATTATTATTATAACTAAGCACATGTATGCATGTGGGACCTCTAGGGGGCGGAGCTCCATCAAATGTCACTAAAGGACGACGTGAGTCCAGCTGTTTTCACTGAGTAAATCAGACTCCAGCATTCAGATGCACGATGAGCGACGGGACTTTTGGGTGAGACAGACTTTCATTAGTTGTTAGCTATGTTAGCATTCTTAGCCTCATAGCGTCCCAAAAACGAACACGTCTCAGCTGATGGAATGTGAAGGGAGTGAAGAATGAAATATAAAAAGCTTATTTTCGGGGACTCAGTGTGCTTCAGTGTGCTGTTAGACTCAGTTAGTGATTAACTCAGGACCTTTTATGACATTGATATTAAATGAAACATTGATGTGTTTTATGCTAGCTGTGACTAGCGTGTGCAGACATCACATCCAAGCCATCCAAGATTTGTCCAGACCGAATGGAGCAGGAGTGCAGAGATGTTTCATGGAAACTTGCATTTTATCCTTGTGGGTGTTAAATAATAATTGGGTGATCAACTCTAACGTACTGGACACAGAGCTGTAGCACGCTAGCAACGCCACGGGAAGTGCTAAAACGCAGGAGGAGGGGAAGGGGCGGGGCTACCTGATCACATTCATTTTAACATTGGAATCGTGCTTGATTGGGACATGCCACTGTTTTATACAAGCTCCGCCCACACGTGTAACTAACGTCATGTCTGAACAGCGCTTTAGTCTGAATTTTGAATTCTGAAGTGTGAGATTTCAGGGCAGTGTGAGACAGCATTATGTGTGTGTGTGTGTGTGTGTGTGGAATTTAAATCAGAATTTATGAGTTTATGAAGTTTACTGAGGACTAAATGTACATGTTTGATCTTTGAGGCACTTTCTGATCCTTTAATAGTTTGTCTGCTGATTTCTGAGTAAATTGAAATAAATCATTGTTCTGATTTTTAAAAAGGCATTAGAAGTGGCGCAAGTACATCAGCCATAAATTCAACTTTTCTTTTTAATTGAACGTCGTGTTTAACGTAACATTCGTGTTGGAGGCGAGCATGTGCCGATATTCCAGCTCCGTACCGCGACCGCTTCGTCACGTGCTTGACGTCCCGATTCACATAAACAACTACGTGACCGTAAACTCATCTGTGATTTTCACACATTCTCTGGTCTGGTGAAGAGCATTATGGGATTGAGAGGAACCTGTAAGAGACGCCTCGTCCTCCTGCTGCCGCGTTAATGAATAATAATAATAATAACCTGAACATCGGCACATGCCAGCGTCTGAGATTCGGTTAAAACAAGAACAAGAAGAAGAAGAAGAAGTGCACGTTAAATCAAGTTCTTAAATAGAACCATGAGCTGTAGCAGAGGATTCTGGGTAACGATGAGTGCAGGCACAAAAAACAACAAAACCAGAGGGATGTTGGGACGAAGGAAGACGATCTGGATGAACTCAAGTTCTGTTACATGAAAAACTTCTCCAGGTCTGTTTCTGTGTTTGGGTCTGTGGTGCTTTTGCCTCCAGAGCATCCGGAGACGAGTCTGAGACGGCGTGAGATGAGAGGACGAGTCTGAGAGATGAGTTGTAGACGAGTGTTTAGTGTTGTAGGGAGTTTTTTTCTCTCTCGCTCACACAGTCAGAAGTAAAAACTCCGTCTGTAGCTCGCTCAGAGCCGCGGGCGAGCCGACAGAACCGCGCCGTCGTCTTCCTCCCTCATACTGTTTCCTCGGAGGAGAGCAGCAGGGGGTTGATGTACTCGAAGCCCTCGAACTCCGACTGGTCTATTCTCTTTATCACATCCCTGAGGAGAGAAAAAATCACAGCACAGTGACGGGAATGTCGCTCCTTAATATGGCAAAAACACTCGACACCCTGAACGACCCTGGAGCCATGTGCATTTATCCAGCGCCGTTATAATCATTAACTAAAGTCCTCTGCAGCATCAACACTGCTTCAGATTCTCAGCCAGCATCACGGAAACAAAACAGACTAAAGATCGGCAATACGTCTGACTAAAATACTATTGTCCTGCATTATCCTCGCATTAACTCTTTCCAGTTATGAATAACTCATTAAACAATAAAACATCTAGATCAGATTTGAATTGCTTACTAAACTAATCAAAACAGCAGAACAGAAGCTGATAAAAAACCCAGAGCAACATAAATAAAGTGAGAGATTTCACGGAGGATCTGGTTTAACGAGATGATGTATAATGTGTGTTACACTATGTTTCAGAGTGTGTGTGTGTGTGTGTGTTTCAGAGTGTGTGTGTTAACGCGCCAGGCTCTCGCTCCTCAACACGCGGTGAGAGTGAGTCGGCTCTTCCTGGACCGAAAGTCGCTCGACTCCGAGACGTCGCGTATGAAGTGATCAGACGCGGTCCTACACCTCCCACGCTGCTCAGCTCAGCTGTCACACACACCTGGATCTCTGTGCTTTGGATCCGTGTGAGTACAGACGCTCTGACCCGGCTGCTCGCGTCTGTAATAAACCTCACCGTGCGCAGTGATGGAGTGTTTGGTAACATAGTGTGTATGAAATGTGAGTTGCAGAGTGTGTTACCCAGTTTCAGGGTGTGTTACACAGTGTGTGTTAAGATACTACTTTTGACATTTAAAGCACTAAATGGTCTCGCGCCACAGTATCTGAGTGAACTGTTAGTGTCTTACGATCCGCCACGCCTACTTCCATCAAAGGATGCAGGCTGCCTGTCAGTACCATGTATTATTAAAACTACAGCAGGGGGCGGAGCTTTTTCTTACAAAGCCCCAAAGTTATGGAATAGTCTTCCTATTAATGTTCAGTGTTTAAGTCTAGGCTAAAAACCTATTTATTTAGCGCAGCATGTTTGTAAATAGATGAACCTTAGGTAAAGGAGCAGATCTGGGGGACTCATGGACGTAGAGTATTCTGGTGAACTGGTATGTTTGGACTTCATGTTAACCAAAACACAGTTTCTGCAGCACTTTTGACCTCAGAGCACACGGTTCTAGCGGGGACTGAGTTATGGTCGTACTGGTGCCACACACATGACGATGGTTCCGTTCCGAGTCCGGTTCCTCCATTCTTGTTGCCACCGTCACCTTCGCCTCGCTCATTAGGGACAAGATGGATGAAACTATACTTTCATAAATCTATATATTTCTTACATTTAAAAAATAAATAAAACTGCTTTGTGACAATGTTCATTGTTATAAACGCTATATAAATGAAGAGTGTGTGTTAGAGTGCAGGATAACCTCTTTCACATGTTGAACTGAAAAGAAGAAGAAGAAATGGGTTCTCCTGCTGCACTCGGTAAGATCTGTTTTACTTTCTGATTTAACACAAACCAGTTCTCTTTCTGCTGAATCTGGTGTTCCTGTGACCCCGCCTCCCTCAAACACAGCTGATTATTTTGCTTTACACAGCAGTTCATGTTCATTAATCTGATTGGACGAGATCGGCGATGTTAGGTATAACAGGACCGGCTCATTCCACTCGTTTGTGTTCACTATACAACATCACAAATCATACAATAGTTCAGTACACTGAAGCTGTTACTACAAGTCCTAGCGGCTGTGAGTCAGTCTGTGTGTTACCATGACAACACGCTGTCCAGCTGTGGCTTCTTTGGGAACTATTTTCAATGACGGAGGAAAAATAAACAAAAAGAAATGTTTCCATATTGAGACTGGAATGTCGTTTTATTGAAACTGATGTGTATAAAAGCAACATTCACCATCATGCTGCTCCACTGAATAACTGGTGACTGTGAAAACGTGCCTACCTGTGATTACCCGCAATCACATGATCAATTTAATGTCAAAAAGCTGCTTAGTGACAATATGTATTGTTGAATGTGAAAGTAAATAAAAAAGTAAAGTCAAGCCTTTATTTGTTACATATACATTTCTTTGCATATCCAACTGGTTAGGAAGTTGGGATCAGACAGCAAGGCCATGATACAGTGCTGCTGGAGCGGACAGGGTGAAGGCCTGGCTCACGGGCCGAACCGGGGCAACTTACAGCTACAAATACAGAGTTATAAATGTTGGGGTATTTTGTGTGTGTGTGTGTGTGTGGCTCTCACTCATCATCTGGTGTGAGCTGTACAGGTTCGTTGGTAAACTGTGTGTCGAAGTTCTCTAATCCATAATCATCAGTGATCTGAGGCTTGAACGGAGGTGTGACCTGCTTCTGTTCCAACTGAGAGAGAGAGAGAGAGAGAGAGAGAGACATGAGAAAAATAGGGAGTCATTGATGCTAAGGGAGAGATAGGGGTCAATGTTGAATATACAGTGGAACCTTGGATTACGAGCATAATTCGTTCCGGAAGCAGGCTCGTATTCCAAAACACTCATAAACCAAATCATAATTTTCCCATAAGAAATAATGAAAACTCAAATTATTCGTTCCACAGTCCAAAAAAATTAATACATAAAAATAATTGATACAATATATAAAGTAAAAATAAAACAAATGAACATGCACTTTACCTTTAAAAAAACAAACAATCCCGACAGATAAGTAAAAACTTCAACTTAAAAAAAATAAAACTCGGACTTCCGGTTAGCAGCCACATGGAGTAGACGTGTTAGAGAGCTGCTCCGATAATTTCGAATTTCTTCACTCCCTTTTTCGTTTCTAAATGTTAAATAAAATCTTTAGGAAACAATAACTTTGTACCGTACCCCACGGTCATTTATTTTCCACTTATAATGGCTACCAGGAGTGTTAAAACAGGGAAAAAAGATGACAGTGCGGCCGTTCTAACAGTCGAGGCTATTTCTGCACTGTTAGATAAACACCGTGAAGCGCTAGCGGCTGACTTTAAGTCCTCGTTTAGTTTGCTGGAACGTAAACTAGACCAAATTCAAGCCCAAGTAGAGGACCATGGTCAGCGCTTGCCTTCCTTAGAGCTCGCTACGGACGACCTGAGCCGGCGTCTGAGCGAGCTGGAGAATATCTGCTCCGGTCTTTGGGAAAACAACTCGAAGTTAACGGCCAAAGTCGTAGATCTAGAGGGCCGGAGCGGGAGACAAAATCTGCGTGTCCTGGGTCTTCCAGAAGCTACGGAAGGTGGACTCCCTACCGAGTTCTTGTCAAAATTTCTGTGCTGAGGTGTTTGGTAGTGAAACGCTGCCATCCCCGCCTGAGATTGACCGAGCCCACCGTGTACCTGCATCCAAACCCGCTTCAGGACAGAGACCTCGGCCCGTCATTCTCCGTGTGCACCGGTACCAGGTCAAAGAGCTTCTGATTCGGGAGGCGCGGCAGAGAGGGAACCTGCGGTCAGCAGGTTCGCATCGTGGAAGACTACGCTCCCGAAGTTTTAAGCCAGCGAGCCGAGTATAGAGACGTTATGATGGAGTTATACCAGCGTGGACTCCGGCCTTCTCTCCTGTATCCAGCATGGCTCCGGGTCACTCTCTCTACCGGACAGAAGAAGTGGCTACGCTCGGTAGAAGAGGCGCAAAAATACATAGACAGCTTGCCGAAAACACCGTAGTACACTAGATTTAAAATTCCATTTCAATATACAACTACAGTTCTCAGGAAAGTATCCTTTTTTTAAAAAACTTAAAATCCAGTCATGTTTACGTTTTTCCTGGTAAGAGTACTGTGTTAAAACTTGGTGCGGTGGTTATCATTATTATTTTGTCATTATTCTTTCTATTTTTAATGACGTGTGATTTATATGTTTGTTTTCTAGAGTTACAATGTAACGTGGGGGGGTGTTTTGTGTTTTTCTCTCATTAAGAGATTTCAGTATTGGAGTGTAGAAATGTTTTATTTATATATTTAATTTTTAGTTTATGTAAATTACGTCGGAGCTGAAGATGGGGTGGTTAGCGGCAGGAAGATTTGTCGGGTGAAACTATGGAAGGATGGAAGAGCTTGCTGCTTTGTTTTTAGCAGCTATCTTGTTGTGTTTGGGGGCAGTGGGGTGTGGGGGGGAGGGGTACGGGGAGGGGTGCGGAATCTCCAAAGCCAGTACTATGTTACTTCTGTGTATACAGTGTATGTTGCTCTGTGTTTTATACTTTTGTTTTAAGGCTGACGCTGGGCATTTCAGTATTATTTATGTTTACATACCCACATCTTCTGTCAAGGAGAATGAATAGTTCTTTAAATTTTGTGAGCTGGAATGTTAAGGGTTTAAACCATCCGGTCAAGAGAAGGAAGGTGCTCTCACACCTTAAACAACTTAACACTGCAATTGCCTTCTTACAAGAAACTCACATTCGCGGTTCTGATAATTCTCGCCTAATGTCGCGTTGGAGAGGGCAGCACTACCACTCAACCTTTCAGGCCAAAGCCAGGGGCGTCTCAATTCTTATTAATCCAAACATTTCTTTTGAGCACCATAATGTTATCACTGATATACAGGGTCGCTATATCATTGTTTCAGGGAAATTATTTAATACTAATGTAGTGTTGGCTAATTTATATGCCCCTAATTGCGATGATGTTTCCTTCTTTGAACATTTCTTTTCTGCTCTACCAGATCTGGGCTCATACTCTATCATATTAGGGGGAGATTTTAACTGCTGTTTGGATCCATCACTTGACAGGTCATCGCCCAATCCTACACCACTGAGTAAATCTGCCACGCTACTTCAGTCCTATCTCAGCAGCTTTGGTATCTCTGACATATGGCGCTTCCTCAATCCAAAAAAGAAAGAATACTCCTTTCTCTCACATGTTCATCACACTTTCTCCAGAATTGATTATTTCCTTGTAGACAATCAACTTATCCCAATGGTTAATTCTTGTTCTTATCAGAGCATTGTGATATCGGATCATGCTCCAGTTGTTATGTCTATACAACTCCCTGATCTCCCTCAAATTAGAAAACATTGGTGCTTTAATTCATCATTACTGATAGATGATGACTTTATTAAATTTATGGAAGACCAGATAGTTTTTTTCTTAAACACAAATGAAACACCTGAAGTGTCATGTTTAACTGTTTGGGACGCTCTGAGAGCCGACCTCAGGGGACAGATCATTTCATACCGCAAACATGAAAAGGAAGGCATTTAAAGAACGAAAAGATCTGTCCAACCAAATTAAAGAAATAGATCAGCAGTATGCCCTGCTTAAAAACCCGGATCTGTATGAAAAACGGGTAGAATTCCAAACTAAGTTTGAACTTATTTCAACGCATGTAATTGAAGGTCAGTTATTAAAGAGTCGGAGCCAATTTTACATTCATGGTGTCAAATCTGGGAAACTTTTAGCCAATCAGTGAAGAGGATTTAGAGCACAGCAATACATTACAAAAATTCGGATGGAGGATGGTGCCATTACTACCGATCATTCTAATATCAATGACGCATTCAGGAATTTTTACTCTCGATTATATACTTCTGAGTTCCCAAAGGACCATAGTTCAGTTGAGAAATTCCTGTCTCAACTAGATATTCCAACACTGTCCCCTGAGTCTAGATTAAGATTGGAAGAGCCCATATCACAAGAGGAAATAGTTTCAGCTCTGTCATCATTGCAATCTGGTTAGTCCCCGGGTCCTGACGGGTCCCCTGCAGAGTTTTTTAAATCATTCTCCTCATACCTTGCACCACAACTAGCTTTAGTTCTATCTGAATCTTTTAAGCAAGGTAAGCTGCCTGCTTCATTTAATGAGGCTTGTATCACCCTTATAGCAAAGAGAGATAAAGACCCAACAGAGTGCTCTTCATATAGACCAATCTCTCTTCTTAATGTGGATGTTAAAATCCTTGCTAAAGTCCTAGCTCGGAGATTAGACAATGTTCTACCCTCAATTATATCTGAGGACCAGACCGGTTTTATCAAAAATCGTCCCTCTTACTTCAACATTCGACGCCTTATGGACATCTTGTACACACCATCAGAGGGGATCCCCGAGTGTGTCCTTTCTCTGGATGCTGAAAAGGCTTTTGACCGTGTGGAATGGGAGGATTTATTTAGGGCTTTAGAAAAATTCAATTTTTGTCCAAGTTTTATCACTTGGGTTAAATTACTGTATTTAAGCCCGATTGCCTCAGTTCGGACAAATGCTCAGCAATCTCAACCATTCAGCCTTCGGCGGGGAACTCGTCAGGGGTGTCCTCTTAGCCCATTACTCTTTAACCTCGCCATCGAGCCACTGGCAGTCGCATTCCGTAGTTGTAGGGAGATATCTGGGATTTGGAGGCAGGGAAAGGAACATAAAGTGTCCCTTTATGCAGATGATCTTTTACTTTTTATATCAAATCCAATTTCTTCCCTGCCACCTTTGCTGTCATTGCTAAGTGAATTTAGCTATTTTTCGTGATATAAATTGAATTTGCACAAAAGTGAACTTTTTCTGCTAAATAATACAGCACTAACAACAGGAATGCAACACCTCCCTTTCAAGATAGTGAAAAATCAGTTTACCTATCTTGGTATTACAATTACAAGGAAACATAAACACCTTTTTAAAGAAAATTTTATTAGGTTGTTGAACCAAACAAAAAAGGACTTGTGGCGGTGGACACCACTGTCCATGTCTCTGGTGGGCCGCATTAATGCCATTAAAATGAGTATTCTTCCAAAATTTTTATATCTGTTTCAGTCTGTACCCGTTTTTATTCCCAAATCTTACTTTGTTGCTTTAGATACAATTATATCATCTTACATTTGGAAAAGTAAACATCCTCGATTGAACAAGTCCCTCCTTCAAAGATCTAAAAGAGACGGTGGCATGGCTTTACCTAATTTTCGTTTTTACTACTGGGGAGCAAACATTCGATGTGTCATCTTTTGGGCATATTTTCATAACCAACCTAATCGCCCTGTCTGGGTGGAAATGGAACTAAACTCTGTCAAAGACCTCTCTGTCTCTGCACTCCTTGGATCTGCACTCCCCATCCCCTCAATTAAATCAATCAATAATTCAGTTATTAGGCATACAGTACCTTGAGAATATGGGCTCAGTTCAGAAAGCACAGCGGTCTTCTGGGCTTTTCTCTCTCCAGTCCTATCGTCTCTAACCATCTCTTCCAACCTTCTTTACATGAGTCAGTGTTTAGGAATGGTACAGTAAGAGCATTAAGTTTTGCAGAGATCTGTTTGTTGATCACAGGTTTGCATCATTCGAACAGCTTTCTGAAACGTTTAACTTACCTAATTCTCATTTTTTCAGATATCTGCAAGTAAGACACTTCATTAGCTCATCAATACCAAATTTCCCTGAGGCTCCTGATGCAAATATTATAGATAATCTCCTCTGTTTGTCCCCACTGCGTAAAGGCCTAGTATCCACTATTTATGGTGTACTGATGGGTTTGAGTCACACCTCTTTGAGTAAAATCAAAACTGCTTGGGAGAAAGACCTAAATTTGACACCGTCAGACGACACTTGGAATTCAATTCTCAAGCTTGTCAACTCCACCTCCTTATGCGCCGTCACTCTTTATTACAGTTTAAGGTTGTACACAGGGCTCATTTCTCCAAACTCAAGCTTTCCCGTTTCTACCCAGACGTCGATCCTTGTTGTGATAAATGTAAAAGCGGAGAGGCGTCTCTTATTCATATGTACTGGACATGTCCGAATTTGGAAATATTCTGGAGGGACGTCTTTAAAACCTTGTCGTACATATTGAAATGCAATCTTGAACCAGACCCTCTGATTGCTCTTTTTGGTATCACTGGAGAGGAAGATAAGCGTCTAACTCCAGCTAAACAGCGTTTGTTGTCTTTTGCGACACTCCTGGCCAGACGTTCTCTTTTATTCAAGTGGAAGGACGTCACCTCACCCACTCACGCTCAGTGGCTCAGAGATATTATGTCCTGTTTATCCCTGGAGAAGATTCACTACTCAGTCTGCCGTTCAGACTTGATGTTTCAACAGGTGTGGGGGCCCTTCCTTCGCTTTTTTCATATACATTTATACTTTGATTCCTTTCCTATTTAATATTTATTTATTTAATCTTTTTTGCACGCAGAACCAAAAACTTCCAGCTCATTTATTTATTTTCTTTCCATTTCTCTCCTTTTTTAAATATGCCTGGCGTCTAACCTTTCCCATACATGTATAGC